>JAVJIF010012860.1:0-117500 GCA_038442645.1 Agave tequilana
GTGCATCTAATACAGGTCATAGAAGTGCTGGTCTGTTGGACAAGTTTGTAGATCCTCAAGCTCAGCAAACGACAATCAAGAATAGATGCAATAAAGAACAAAGGGAGCTGGTTGTAGAAAAAAATTGGGACGTGCCTTTACGAAAATGGCTTGCCTTTCAATCTTGTCAATAGTCCTTATTGGATAAAGGTGGTTGAAAAGATTGGTAGGTTTGGGAACAATTTGGGTCCTTCATATAGCAGAGGTGCAAGGCATTCACATGAAGGCACGGGAACAATTTGGGTGCACTTTGCTGTCAGATGGTTGGTCAGATCAAAAGAACCGAAGCTTGATCAACTTCCTTGCAATAGTCCAGGGGGAGTTTCTCTACAAATCATTGATGTGTTTGATGAACATAATAATAGGGAGTATGATGAGGACATCATGCCACCGCCAGGAGCAGGTTCGATCGAGTATACTTCAGGAGGCGACGCGCTGGTCTTCTATGGCTTTAGATGGGACTTGTTTCAGACTTATTGATAGCAGATGTTTTACCTTTATTTGTTTCCTTTTATTTTTGTTCTTTTGTGGACGTTTAGTACCACATCGGTTATTTTCCAGTAGCCTCTTTTGTAAGCCTATATAAGGCCCCTTAAACTATTGGAATGGATTATTGAATGATTAAAATTTTCACAAATTATCTGAGTAATTCTTGAGTGCTTTTTGCTCTCGAGTTTAGGTGAGAAGCCCGTGCAAGGGGTGGAAACCCAAATTTTATCTTTCCTCAGATTAAATCTCCTTACGATTTGAAGGTGATTGCGATCCAGGTGGTTTACATCATTTTGGTATCAGAGCACCGGTTTTCAATCCCCTTCAATTATTGGCTTTTCCAAATTTTTTTTCAAGCTCCCAAACCCTAGATCTATCCCGTTCCAGATTTAGATCTATTTCTCAAAAAAAAAAGGGGAATACACTGTTTCAAAAAAAAAATACAGTGAATTCATCGTCGAAAATCCTGAAATTTCCAACCCCACTGTTCATCTTCTTCTTCAATCCCGCCGCGCCTCTGCCGCCGTCGACACCCAGAGCTCAGATCCGAGGCCACCGCTGCCCGTTCGCCTTCTCAACCTCCACGAACCCACGCCGCCATCTCCTCCGTCATCGCCCAAGCTTTCCCACCTTACTCTTAACCCTCAACGACCCAATCGAGAGACGATCCAGGACTACGACGCGCCGCCACCATCGCCCGTCAAGTCTCTGCCAACCGCCGCCGCCTCGATGCTGCCCTCGCCATCGGCGAACTCCACCAAATTCAGCCGATCTCCACCGACACCATCCCCAGATCTCATCGCCGGCGTTCCCCCACCTCTGCCAGACGCCGTCATCATCACCGACATCCACCACCGCCCTGTTTTCCCGCCGCCTCAACGATCCATCCACGCCATCCCCGCCGAGCCCACATCGCCACAAACAACCGCCGAAGACTCCAGCGAACCCGATTCTAGATCTGCCATCGTCGCCTTCGTCACAGTTCCTTCGCACTCGAGGCCAAATCTCACCCCTCCGACCACAACGTTGCCTGATCTCCTCTTCGATTGTCGCCCTTGAAACTCGCATCGGGGGTCGAAAGGACCTCGTCGAAGTACCACCGCCTTCATCGGAGCTCCTTGACGCTCCCTAGAATCGTCGGAGCTCCCTGTGCTGCCGGATCCTCTCGGAGAACCCCGGTTTTAGCTCCTCCGATCGCGCACCATCGGCGTCGCCAGGTCTCCAATCGCCGCCGCCGCCGCTTTTCGTCGCCGTCCCTTGCCCTAGCCGCGGGAGCGAGTGAAGGAGTTGGGTGGTCGGGTGAGGGTCTCGCCACACCCGCCCGGCCTTTAAAAAAGGCGAGCCAGTTTGAGTTGGATCCAATCCAACCCAAGTCAGGCCCAGCTGAGCAGCCCTGACCGGGTCTGGTTCAACGGGAATTCAAACCAGATCAAGTCTGGTCGGTTCAGTTCAGTTCAGATACAGACCAGATCTTCAGAGGTCGTTCAGGACTCGTTTCAAGTCCGAATTGATCCGTTTTCGAGGCAGTAAATTCGCGACGACCAGTACTACACACTACAGCAGAATCGTTCAGGTTTGAGTTACGGTCGTCTTCCCAGGTAACTTTGAATATTCTGTCAGTTATTCCTGCCATTTAAATTAAATAGTTGGGCCTTCCAATCTGTCGCATGATAAAATTTATTGACTGTTGCCCTATATAAGTGAGTGTGTGATTTTGATCTTGAGTGGTAACCGACCTAATATTAATTGTGCAAACTAAATTAATTTGAATCTGTGATTACTTGATATATCTTGAGTTAACTGTATCAGCACGTATCTTTATCACTGTCTCCACATTATAATTTTCTAATCACGTGTTAATCTAGTAGCTTAAAAATTTAGTATTATCTTTCACCATTCTAATCTCTGACTCCTCTGCATAACATACATATTCTAAGGACAGCTTGCATTTAGGGTCAGTGAGAATCTTGCATGCCTACTAGAAGTGGTATAACTTTTTCTATAAGCGAAACTTCAGCACAATGGACCTAGCATTCATGATACCCTAACACTATCCTACAAAAGATAGAGAGTATGGACAGACACTACAAGAAGTTAAGGATCAGGTTGATGTCACCTGTAGGGATCTAGCAACCAGAATTGGTAGGCTAGAAACCAATAGGAGAAGAATCAGGGATGATGAGAGTTCTCGAAATGACAGTAGGTCTCCTAGGCGTGAGCGAGGGCATGACAGTAGGTCTCCTAGGCGTGAGCGAGGCCCACCTTACCGGACAACTGATGCCGATGCCCAGTATATCAGGAGCGTTAAAGTTGATGCTCCTTCTTTTGACGGGCGTTTGACCCTCAGACCTATATCGATTGGCAGTTGGCCATGGACCGATATTTTCGTTGGCATGACATGTCTGAATCAAGAAAGGTTCGATTGGCCGTTATGAAATTAACGGGACAAGCTGGGCAATACTGGGAAAATTTAGAGAGGATGATGAGGTACAGAAGGGAAGACCCCGTGGACACTTGGGAAAGCATGAAGAGAAGCTTATGATAAAGTATGTTCCACCATCATTCAGTCAACAATTGTTGGACAAATGGAATCGATGGACCCCAGGGAAACAAATCAGCTGCTGACTACATTGCTAAGTTTGATGATATCTGAATCGGTGTGGATCTATTGAGTTAGAATCTCCCGAACAGACCCTTATCTAGGTTTAGGTCCGGTCTTAGGGATGATTATCGCCGAGAGCTCATTGCTCGAGCATCACGACTCTAGAATAGGCGTATCAGCTAGTCACCGACTTAGATGAGTCTAGAGGATCCTATTTTAACTGAAGTAACTTTAAGGATAACTCTAGAACCAACCACTACTGGTCAGCCAAGCTTCAACCGAACACTTCCTACCCCAAGTAAACCTGCCTCTAGTTCCTCTAGCGTCAAACCAGCAAGTCCTTCTGGTGCAAAGCCCTTGCATCCGAGAAGAGAACGGTAAGTGAACCAGGAAAAGTCAACCTAGAACCCAATGCTACAGGTGTCAAGGGTATGGTCACCTCGCCAGCCAGTGCCCGAGTCAGACCAAAACCCTCTTGTCGAAGTTCCCATTGAAGATATAGAAGGAGAGGATGATGGAGAAGAAGTGGCACCAACAAGACGATGACTCGGATGCCTCTGTCGAAGAGTATGAATTTAATGGGTGCATCCGAACTGTGGAAACCAAGCTTACCTCTTAATGTAGCTCGCACCCAATTAGGAGTGGTTAGATGTACTTTAACCCAGCCTGAACCACTCAACGACTGGAGAAGGACTGCCATATTCCAAACTTGCACAAAAATTGGCCATAAGAACTGCAAGGTAATAGTGGATAGTGGCAGCTGCATCACGCTGTGGCATCAAAGTTAATTACCACCTTGGGGATGACACCGTGAAGCATCCAAACCCCTACAAAGTTACATGGATCGATGCTACATCTATCGATGTTCAAGAGAGATGTCAAATTCCCATCCAGTTTGCCACATACACAGAAAATGTGTGGTGTGACATACTACCCATGAATGTAGGTCATATCATTTTGGGTCGACCATGGTTATTTGACCTAGAGTGACCATACATGGACGTACCAATCAGGTTCGTTCGTCCATAATGGGAAAAAGGCGAAGATTATGCCAAATCAACCGAAGCCGCCAACCCGAGAGAAAGAAGCTGATAAAGGGAAAGATAAAGTGGACGTTATAAATCCAAAAAAAAGGGTTGATAAGGGCAAAGGTAAGATGGAAATGAATTTGATTAGCCACGATCAACTTGAAAAGAGCTTGCAGGATGTTCTACTTGTTATGCTCTCGTGGCTCGAGAGGCTAGCCGGGATATCGAGGAGCAGATTCCTGAGCACATCAAGCCAATTCTGGAGGAGTTTTCCGAAACCTCCCACAAGATCTTCCAGGTGAGTTGCCCCCTATGCGAGACATTCAACATGCTATTGACTTAGTCCCAGGAGCAACTTTACCAAATTGCCCCACTATAGAATGAACCCAACTGAACATGCGGAATTGCAACGGCAAGTAGAAGAGCTACTTGACAAGGGGTTCATCAGAGAGAGCTTGAGTCATGTGCGTTTCCCGCACTTTTGGCACCAAAGAAGGATGGCACATGGCGTATGTGTGTGGATAGTCGTGCAATCAATAAAATTACGGTCAAGTACCGTTTCCCTATTCCCCGTCTTGATGATATGCTGGATCTGATGTCAGGTGCCACAATCTTCTCCAAGATTGATCTTAAGAGCGGGTACCATCAAATTAGAATCCGACCCGGGGATGAATGGAAAACCGCATTTAAGACTAAGGATGGGTTATATGAATGGTTGGTTATGCCATTTGGACTGTCCAATGCTCCAAGCACCTTCATAAGAGTAATGACCCAATTGTTTCGACCGTTTATCGGTAAGTTCGTGGTGGTCTATTTTGATGACATACTGATCTATAGCCAAACCCCGGAGCAACATGTGGGTCATCTAAGGCAAGTCCTCTGCACACTCCATGCTGAGAAATTTTATGCAAATCCAAAAAAGTGTGCTTTTTGTATAGACAGGTTATCTTCCTAGGATTTATGGTTTCCTCCGAGGGGGTTTCCGCAGACCCTGAGAAAGTGAAGGCAATAACCGAGTGGCCACAACCCCGGACGATCAGGGAAGTCAGAAGTTTTCATGGGTTAGCCACTTTCTACCGTCGGTTCATCAAGAATTTTAGTGCTATCATTGCACCTATCACCGACTGTTTTAAAGAGTGAGGTGTTCCAGTAGACTCCTGCTGCCTCCAAAGCTTTCGCTGAAATAAAGAAGATGATGACGGAAGCTCCTGTAATGCGTCTCCCTGATTTTTCAAAAGCTTTTGAAGTAACTTGTGACGCATCGGGACTAGCAATAGGTGGTGTACTGAGTCAGGAAAACCACCCGTTGCTTATTTCAGCGAAAATTAAATGATGCCCGTCAACGCTACTCACTTATGATAAAGAATTTTATGCGGTTGTACAGGCGTTGCGCTACTGGAGACATTATCTGTTGCCACAGGAATTCGTGTTGTACTCAGATCACGAAGCGTTAAGGTATCTCAACTCCCAGAAGAGATTAAACGCGAGGCATAGCAAATGGGTGGAGTTCTTGCAGGATTACACTTTTGTTCTCAAACATAAAGCAGGCATCGAGAATAAGGTCGCTGATGCGCTGAGTCGACGTGTCACGATCTTGGTGGCAATGAGCACAGAAGTGGTTGGATTTGAGAAATTAAAGGAGGAGTATGAATCAATGTCCCGATTTTGGGAACATTTATGTCACGTTACGAGACGGCCCTGTTCGTGAGATGTACGGTTTTCTCTTTCAAGACGGTTATCTCTTCCGATTCCGTAAGTTGTGTATTCCCCGTACGTCCCTCAGGGATTTTCTTTCTTGGGAACTACATGCTGGAGGTCTGGCGGGACATTTCGGTCAGAACAAGACAATTGAGGCCGTTGAACACCGATTCTACTGGCCGAGTCTGAAAAGAGTTTTCTAAAGTAGCTAGCCAATGTCGCACGTGTCAATTGGCCAAGCAACAAAAGCAGATTGCCATACCTTACACTCCTCTTCCTGTACCTAATTGCCCCTGGCAAGACGTGAGCCTAGACTTCATACTAGGACTGCCTAAAAACTCAAAAAAAGCATGATTCTATCCTAGTGGTAGTTGACCGATTCTCTAAAATGGCTCACTTCATCCCGTGTTCCAAGACCTCAGATGCGTCTCGAGTTGCTGTCTTATTCTTTGATCATATCGTAAAGTTGCACGGGATACCTAAAACCATGGTGTCTGATAGGGATGTTAAGTTTGTTAGCTATTTCTGGAAAACACTTTGGCATAAGATGGGCACCAAACTGAAATTCTCAACCGCCTTTCACCCACAGACAGATGGTCAAACCGAAGTGGTAAACAGATCGCTAGGAAATCTCCTCAGGTGTCTAGTTGGAGAAAATTTAAAAACTTGGGATCTCATTTTGCCCATGGCTGAATTTGCATATAACGGATCTGTTAATAGGACTACGGGTCTCAGTCCTTTTGAAATAGTAAACGGTTTTAAGCCCAGGCAACCCATTGATTTAATTCCCATGGCTCATCATCATTCTAGGGTATCAGACTCCGCATCAGCATTTGCATCCCATATCCATGCATTACATGAGAAAGTCAGAGACAAGATAATGAAAAATAATACTGATTATAAAGCTTCTACAAATCTACATCGCCGATTAAGGTCTTTTAATGTCGGAGATTATGTGATGGTCCGCATGCGACCCGAACGGTTTCCACCAGGAACCGTGAAGAATTACACGCGCGAAGTGCAGGGCCATTCAGATTATTAAGAAAATCAATTCAAATGCTTATGTGGTGGATCTCCCACCTGACTTTGGCATTAGTTGCACCTTTAATGTTGAGGATTTGGTTCCATATCGAGGTACTTTTGATACCCTTCTGATCCATTTTGTGGATGAGCCAAGCCGAGACCTTCTTTCTGAGAGCCCCCCACTACCTCCACTTCCCCTAAAATGTCCTATGCAACAGAACATATAGATTCTATCTTGGATGATCAGATTATCTCTACTGGAGATGGAGGGACGAGACGCTATCTCATTAAGTGGACGGGAAAACCTGATTCAGAAAATTCTTGAATTACTGAGGAAGACCTCCAGCATCTTGATCCTGATCGACTGGAGCACTATCACAGCAGACAGCAGTTCTGTCCCCCACACTCGACAGGGTCGAGTTCCTTCCACCCGGGGGGAATTGATGAGGACATCATGCCACCGCCCAGGAGCAGGTTCGATCGAGTATACTTCAGGAGGCGACGCGCTGGTCTTCTATGGCTTTAGATGGGACTTGTTTCAGACTTTATTGATAGCAGATGTTTTTACCTTTATTTGTTTTCCTTTTATTTTTGTTCTTTTGTGGACGTTTAGTACCACATCGGTTATTTTCCAGTAGTCCTCTTTTGTAAAGCCTATATAAGGCCCCTTAAACTATTGGAATGGATTATTGAATGATTAAAATTTCCACAAATTATCTGAGTAATTCTTGAGTCTCTTTTGCTCTCGAGTTTAGGGTGAGAAGCCCGTGCAAGGGGTGGAAACCCAAATTTTATCTTTCCTCAGATTAAATCTCAGTTACGATTTGAAGGTGATTATGATCCAGGTGGTTTTACATCAGAGTACTTATTTAGAGATTGGATAAGATGGTCACAGAAACATAAGAGACATTCTACATGTGGTGATCACAAATACTCACCCTTCCTATGTTTCAACTGGCAAGTTGCTAATAGAGAAGAGACAATCACTTATTGGTCTCCATATGTTGTTCACTGCATAGATTTGATGCTTGAAGACATTGGGGAACTGAAGATACATAGAGATTTTGGAATTGTCAAAGCAGCTTATAGCTTCATTTATAAGCATTGTTGGTGTTGAATTTCTTGAGAAAAACATTATGGGGGAGAGGAGCTTCTAAGGCCATTTATGACACAATTTGATACAACACTCTTGACCTTGCAAAGGTTGTACAAGCAAAAAGAAACTTAGATCAATGTTTTGTTCTAAACAGTTTAGCAGAAGCTATTGGGCAGAAGAGCCCAATGCACTGAGAGCTAAGAATATTGTTCTTTATGATAGAGCATTTAAAGATGTGTCATGTTTTGTGTATCACATCAGCTCTTTTGATTTGTGTGCTTTAAGACAATAACTCTGAGAGGCCTTCCATGCCATATTTGTATGAGTCACTTGATCGTGCAAAGGAGAAGATTGTTGAAGCATATTGTCGCATACAGAAGAAGTATATGCCATGGAAATTGATAGATGAGACTCAGATGCTCCATAGGTATATTTATGTTGCAACTTACTAGCTTAATCTAAAATATTTTTATGGTGAAAATTTTAGCACACATCCTGAGATGAGAAGGGATTTTTATGAGTGCATGGCTCATATGATTCTAGACGTTGCTGAGATGGCACAAATTGTGTTAGATTTAGATCCTTATAAAAATAAGCTTGGAGAGTTTGGGATTGATTTAGCATCAAAGACCACTAGTTCCGCACTCCAAGTATTAATCGCCTAAATTTGTTTTTTTTCATAACTACTTAAAACACAAATTTAGTTCTTTATTGCCAAGTAATGTTATAAAATTATCAATGTAGCTTCTTGGTTTGGAAAGATTTGGAAGAAGACGCCCTACACTCCAAAGATTTGTAGTCTGTATTCTGTCCCTCACCATTAGTGCTTCTCGTTGCAAACGTAAATGGAGCACATTTTAGCAAGTAAACAGTTCGATAGAATTATTTTTCTTACAGTTGTTGCTTACATTGGAACATTGGATGCTATTTCATGCATAAATTTGATATAGGTACACTCAAAGAAGAGGAATCATCTGGAGCAAAATCGACTTAACTCTCTTCTATATGTGGTGTATAACATTGAATTAAGGGAGAGGAACATGAGAAAAAAAGCAAAAAAATAAGATCCTAGTTTAATTGAGGATGCAGGTTCAGATGATGAGTGATTGTAGAGAACAGAGAGAGCCTTCCCGTGACAATGTATGTGAAGTGTTAGATGAAGGAGATGTGGAGGAAGGTTTTTTAGATGTGCAATCTACAATCACATAAATTTGGAGGTAGATGATGATGCTCCACAAGAAAGAGATAAAGGATTGAATCGACTGATTCTGAACTTACTAATGTTGCTTGTAAGTAATATGCTTAATTGCTTACTACTTAAATTAACTTTTTTGAAGCTAATAAATGATAATGGATAACTAATTAAGCAAACTTGCAATCATATTTTCTTGAATTTGTAGCATCATCCAAGAAAAAGAGGTGGTCGTTGAGGATGAGACCAGAGATACTGATATTGATCTTGAAGATGTTGATGTTATCTTAGAGGAGGAGAATTTAGTTTTTGAGAGATGAGTTGAGAGATGACTATGAGTATGTTTTGGTTAGTGGTCAATAAAATATTAAAAACTTGGTTTGTTTTGTTTTAAGTATCTATTAGGGACATTATGTGACTGCGTAAGTGTGACATTTGTAACTCTTGTTTGACCTTCATGTCTTTATTTGCTATTTTGCTACTTTTGTTTAAGACTTCAACTCAAGACCTTTGATTGGCTTACATTGGACATATTTTTGCGGTATTATGAAATATGAAGATATCATTTGTGATTTATCATGCTACATCGAATTGCAAGTAAGCGCCAAAAATTTTGCTCTCAGTTTGCGTACATTTCTTATATAAGATTATGATGATACATGAAATTCCAAGTACTGATACTTTTTGCTATCATTTTGTCATTTACTCTTTAGAAATGTGTTAATTACTTGTATGAATATTTTTATAGAAACTTAAATTATTTTTTGTGAGATTAGGGTTGTTGGATCGACCACTGGAACATGCGAGTCAACCCATTGGTATGCAAGGCAAAAGGAATAAGTGACAACGGATTGACCACAACTTTTATTGATCGATTCGGAGTCGGTGATGTTGTGCGCAGCGGCGGGGAATACAACAACCACTCTTGAGAAATCCGTCCACCTGGCGGAGACTCGATGCAGCCGTAGAAACAACCAACACAACAGGAACAGCAACCAATAGAGAAAAGCAATCACACACAAATTTAACGAGGTTCGGCAACGTGCCTACGTCCTCGAGCAAGGGAGAGAGAGAGATTTCATTGATTCAACAATCAATACAACTAATACAAGAGGGAAACTTGAGGGAATTCTTGGAATTCTTTTTGGGATACAATACATGAGGGATCTAGCCTCTCTTTATAGCCACAGTCCCTGGATTTAAGGAAACCCAGATTGGATTTGATTCCATCCAGAAAAGGAATCTGAATCCTCAAAGAAAAGTCCAAACGCGCCTGTAGGTCGACCGGCCGGTCGACCGACCCATTCCACGGTCGACCGTGCTGGTCGATCGGCCCAACCAAGAGTTAGGCCATTTCAGTCGGTCACCGGGCGGTCGACCGCTTCCTTCCTGTGCACTTTCGTGCACGCCGGTCGACCGGGCAGCCGACCGCCCTCCTCCACCGGTCGATCGGGCAGCCGACTGGGAGCACAATCTGGCTTGCTCCAATGCGCCGTTTCTCGCTCCTTGATTTCCGAACTCTGTGCTAACTTCCTCTACTCCTCTATCTCCTCTCTCCCACAGTTCTCCACCTCGGTGAAGATTTTTCAAATCTAAGCCGATCTCCAACGAACTCCAGTCTATCACCTGGCGAAATCGACACACGATTTCGGCGAAATTGACACACGATCTCGGCTTGTGAACTCCGGACGAAATCGACACACGATTTCAGCGAAATCGACACACGATCTCAGCTTGGAACCTGTAGCTCAGCTATCCAACTGGAATGCACCACACATGCCATGGTTCAAAGACTCGGCCGAGTCAGAGAAGAGTCGGCCGAGTCGTATCCGTCTCGGCCCACTCCGAGACGAGTCCGAGTCACGAGTCAGTCGACTCAACTCAGAGGAGACTGACTAGCCCTAGAATCGGAATTGACTCGGTCGATTCGGCATTTGATGATAATTTTGTGCCTCATCGCAATTCAATGTGAAAATAACTACATTAGCATGTATTTATGAATGTAGTTTTGTTCAATTTACTATATTGTGCATGTATTTTGATATGTTTCTACCGACGACGCGTGTATTTATACTTTCGCTTTATGTTTAGTGTGTTAGGTGAGATATTTTGGACATGTGATACATGAATGTGGATGTCTACATTTTTTAAGATTTATCGTGATTTTTTTAGAATTTTTAGCTTTCTATGTAGCGTTTTGCGCATATCACCCGATACCGATCCGAGTCACCGAGACCGATCCGTCTCATTGCCCGCCGAGTTGGCGGCCGAGACCGCGACTGTGAACCATGACACATGCCTTCTTATACTTCACCTTAGGAGAACTTCCATACATGCCGATCACAGAACGTGACTTCTATTCCGCAACTTCACGACCTCACGAAGAACTCATCATGAGCCAACACTGACTCTCCAACTGACTAGCTCTATTTAGTCTACATGTTTTCAGCTGACGGTCCAACCAAGTCTGAGTAGAGCACACCGAACACCATCATCGGCTTCAACAAACTGGATGCACACCCCTCCTATGCAAGCTCAACCATCTTCTCACCATAAGATCAACCTGTTCATCGAGATCACAACACCTCACCTCTACGTGAAGTCCAACTAGCCACAACACTTCACCTCTACGTGAAGTCTCTCCACCACTACGTGAAGTTCCAATCGGTTTCTCGAGAACCCAAACAGCTTCATACGGGTTGCATCACTAAATTTGGCTGCGCCATTACGGCTGCCCACGTACTTTGCCCAAAGGATCAAGCCAACCGTAGTTCATTCAAATAAGCTCCATCAAGCTCAAGCACTTGTACCTGGATCTACAGCAGCGAACCTATCTGGCTGAGTCATATGAACCTCCTTGTTGGACGCGGAAAACCGTAAAAGCGGACTGGAGCAACTTTTCCTTGAATCAGATGAAAAATTACAACAGGCTAATTTTCCGGTTACAAGGGAGGGAGAATATTGAATCTTGAATTCCCCCTTTGTTTAGTGCTGGGTTCTTCGTGTGGCGGTGGAGAGTGAATCTGTTCTCCGTTGACCAGATGACCGTCAGTACCGTCGAGGGATCTTCTCCTTGGTAGGTAGAAGGAGTAACTCAGCCCCGTCCACCAAAACTCTAAAAGAGAAGGTAGGCGAAGAGCAACTTGTACGCAGCAAGTTGGCTTGAAGAGTCGAGCTCTCTCTCTCTCTCTGTTGATGATCTCTCCTTTTTTTCTTTTCCAAAAATCCGCCCCTCTTCAATAGTGACGGGACTATTTATAGGGTTTTTAGGGGGTGATCGTGCCCCCTAAAAGTGCTCCACGATGAGGGCCAACTTCCCCGCTACATGGGCGGTGGATGGCGCCATAATCGGGGTGGTTACAACCAAGGTGCGGGCACCTTGTTGCTGAGACGCGGGCGTTGAGCCAACGCGCCTTGATGCTGAGACGCGGGTTTGGACTTTCGCGTCTTGATTGTCACATTTAGCCTTGCGCCTGGATCTTGGATTTCTGCGTTTTGGTGGCTTGTCTTGGTGATTTTTAGACAGCCTACAGAACCCCCTCCAAAGTTTTCGATATTCCGCAACTGGGACGGATTTCGAAATACTTTGGACTCTAGCTGAGTTCGCCTTCATGACTAGACTGTTGATGCTCCGGGTTTAATCTTATCTGGAGTTGGTCTTCGTGAGTGTACTGTTGAACTCTTTGAAGCCCCCAGAGTTGATCATGTTGAGTGTCTAGATGCACAGTCTAAACCTCCCCGATTGCTTTTAGTCTGTCACTGGCGCGCTTTAAGCCAGGAGTGGTTGGTCTCTTCAAACGGAAGCGTCTCTTTGATTGCCTTTCATGTCCGCGTTTGGACGCAGAGAGCCCGACTCTTGGTAGAGGCCTCTGTTGGTACGCCGTCCCGATTAGCCATGATATTTTATTCTACCATGGCCTGTACTTTGGCATCATCACTATCTGAAATTTTCCCATGAAGTATGAGTTGGTGCATTCCTTCTGGAATTTGCGCCGCCAACTTCCTCTCTGGACGCGAGTGCTGAAATCCTTGTCACTTGGCGCTGGTTTTGTTCACAAAGTTTGCGTTTCAAAGCCACTGTCTTGGCGCGTTTTATGGCTACTGCCTTGGACGAATTCAAAAAAAAGTTTCAGACCCGAGCCTTGCAACTCTTGTTCACTCAACAAGGAGATGGCAACCTTCGGCGTCTGTGCCTTTTTGGCGTCTGTGCTTTAGACTTGGGCGTAGAATGAGACCGCGTTTTGATTCGCGTTGGTCTCTGCTGACGCAGCGGTTTGCCTCACCGCGTGGGTCATTCCGCGTCTGCTTGGCCAACTGCGTGGATCATTCCCGCGTCTGCTTGGCTGACTGCGTGGATCATTCCCGCGTCTGCAGTCTGCATTTGCGACTTAGTTTTTCTCTGTTGAAACATACTAAGTTGCAGATTGTTCTGATTCCTTTGTTTCATTCCTTGCAGGTAGACTTGCTGGTTTGCTGGGCCTCTGGAAGGATGCTTTGGCCGGCGAACTTGTTCGATGTTCACCTATAAGAGAGTATATTATGGTCCTCGTCACCTATAAGAGAGTATATTACATCTCTGACGAGGACCCAACCCTCGCCAAGGTCTCTTCTGATCTGCTTCACCATTCATGCCTGCTGGCAAGAGATGGTCAGGCTATGCATGACGGCGATGAGGGCTCTGGCGGTTGTGGTGGCGGACAAGATCCTCTTCCTCTCCCACTCCAGAAGTCACATCAAGGACTCGTCATGTCTGCTGGATGGTCTGCTGGGGAAGAGATGTTCATGAACGAAGGGTTGCAGGACTTTCTGCTGCCACCGGACCTCAAGAACACCATTGCTCTTAGCTTAGTCAGCTAGGGCGCTTTCGATGTTTACATCATGCATCGTGGTGTAACCAGCTTCTATTGTAGCCACAAAACATCGCGCACTTGGAATCAGACGCGACTTATAAGGAGTGAGTGCAACCTCTAAGAGAGAGAGAGAGAGGGACTTCTTTGTACTCCTTAATTGTAACACTCAATCTTATTGTATAAGAGAGCGTTTTTACTGTAACACTCCATCTTATTGTATAAGAGAGCGTTTTGTATCACTTTCATATGTTTGGAAATAAATAAAAGCGACACTTTTCTTTTTGCCTCTTTCCTTGTCTTGAACTTTTTGTCTTAGACTCGTAGAAGTAAAGAATCTTTGACTTTGTTAAAATTATGATGGTAACTTTAATAGGTCAAACTTTGTGGAGGAAGAGATCCTATTTCAGGAACTTCCACAGTACTGTCAGAGGTGTAATATTAACTTGACAGAGATGAAATAATCTTTGGTGGGCCTGCCACTTTATAAGAGAAAGTGACAAGTAGAATTGGTACCCCCAGGGAGGGTAAGCTCTGATCAGAGGTTTAGAGTTAACTTAATCGAGTTCAGCTGGGGATTTGATGAAAACACTGTTAATTGGTGTAATATTAACCTAACAGTGTTTTTAGGTGGACCTGTTATTCTATCGAAGAGAATAACAAGTGAGATTAGACTCGTGGGGAATCTAGGAAAGTTTGTTACCGTCAGAGGTAGGATATTAACTTAACGGGTTGAAAGTGGTCTTGTCAGAAGTGTAATATTAACTTGACAAGGATGTGAGTCAGAGGTGTGATATTAACTTAACTCAGAAGTGTCACTGTCATAGGTGTAATGTTTAACTTGACAATGAGGGAATGCTAGAGGTGTAATGTTGAACTTAGCATTGGTCATCTCGGCTTGGATAAGGAAGTCCGAGGGAAGGTCATGGCTATAGGTGTATTGTTGAACTTAGCAATGACTTGGATACTAGAGGTGTGGTGTTAACTTAGCATCATCCATTTCAGCTTCGATATGGAAGTCTGAAGAAGAGTGACTGTCAGAGGTGTAATATTAAACCTGGCAGAAACTTGATTACTGTTTAGAGGTGTGGTGTTGAACTTTAACAGCAATTTGTCAGAGGTGTGATGTTAACTTGACAAAGATTGACTCATGATAAGAGCAATTTTGAGGACCTGTCATTCTATTGGTGAGAATTGACAAGTGAAAATTTGAAGTGCCAGAGGTGTAGTGTTAACTTGGCAAATTTGAAAATTTGGTACTCTATGTAGAGTTGACAAGCAAAATTTGTACTCGACAAGGAATATTAAAAAGTTTCCATTACCAGAGGTGTAGTGTTAACTTAGTAATGGTTGTATTTTGTAGACCTACCATTCTGTGGGTGAGAATTGGTAGGGGATTTTGGAGGAAAGAGTGGAGCCAAGTCCACTTAGGATTTTTAGCAAACCCTCAGCTATCAACGGATTTGAGGTGTCTTTACCAACTACCGTTTGAGTTGGGCTAGCCATGCTATTCCCCTCAGCATGATGAGTTGTCGAAGACTTATGTTGGCTTAAAAGCCAACATTTTCCTCTATCCTTAGCCGTCGGAGGCGTCGGATCAAATAGGAACATGTCCCTTAGGATTTTTAGCAAATCCTCAGCTGTCAACGGGTTTGATATGCCTTTACCAACTACCGTTTGAGTTGGGCTGGCCATGTTATTCCCCTCAGCATGATGAGTTGTCGAAGACTTATGTTGGGCTTAAAAGCCAACATTTTCCTCTATCCTTAGCCGTCGGAGGCGTCGGATGTTTTGATCAGAGGTGTACTTTTAACTTGATCGGCGGAAGGATACCATCTAGGGATAGTACTTCTTCAGGAACCTGCCGTTAATAGGCATCATGAGTGTATCGCCATTCGAGGTTATGAGGCGATATGATCCATTTGAGTAGACTGACTCTACTACAAATGGTCCTTCCCATTTGGGTTGGAATTTTCCTTTTGTCTTGTGCGTCATTACCATGGGTCTTCTGACGGCTAAGACTAGGTCGCCTTTTTTGAAAGTTCGCACTTTAACTTTCTTGTTGAAGGCTCTGGTGATTCGAGCCTGGTAGAGCTCGATTTGCTGTTGGGCTTGCAGACGCTTGTCGTCTAAGGCCTCCAGTTCCTGGAGTCGCTGTCGATGCTTCTCCTCTGTCGTCATCTCCGCTGTCAAGGCGACGCGTAGAGATGGAATTTGGATTTCCAGTGGGAGCACGGCTTCGCATCCGTATACCAAAGAAAACGGCGTGGCTTTAGTTGGGGTTCGCACAGTTGTGCGGTACGCCCATAAGCATTCACCCAGTTTGTCGTCCCAGTCTCGTTGACTTTTCGAGACGAACTTCTTGAGAAGCTTGCCAATAGTCTTGTTGAAAGCTTCTGCGAGGCCATTGGCGGCAGGATAGTATGCCGTTGAGGACACACTCTGGATTCTGAACTTAGCGCAGAATCTCTGGAAAGCTTGGCTGATGAACTGGGGTTCATTGTCATGAACAATTCGCCGAGGCACACCGAAACGGTAAATAACGTGATGTTTCACGAACTTGATCACGTTAGATGATTTTACCTCTTTCAAAGGAATAGCTTCGGCCCACTTTGAGAAGTAATCGGTTATTGCCAGAATGAACCGATGTCCTTTCGATGATGGCGGGCTGATAGGTCCGACCACATCCATGCCCCATATTTCAAATGGCCAGGTAGAGGCCGTAGAGTGGAGGTAGCCTGGTGCTTGATGGATGAAGTCGCCGTGCACTTGGCAGGCGTGACATCTTTTGGCATAGGTGACGGCGTCGGCAATCATCTTGGGCCAGTAGTAACCCAATCTTTGGAGTCGATGTGCCAATTTTGGGCCAGGTTGATGGGCTCCACACATACCGTCATGGGCCTCTTTCAATACCTCTTGTGCTTCGTTTGGTGAGAGGCACCGGAGTAAGATCCCGTCATGCGATCGACGATACAATGTTCGCGTAATCGCATTATAATAGAATTTGGGGGCTTTCCTTCGAATGGCAGCTGCTTCTTTGGCGTCTTCAGGCAGGATGCCATACAAGACGAAATCAATGTAGGGGAACCGCCAGTCTCTACACTCTGGACCGGTTGACGCTTCAAGTGCTTCTTCGCAGTGACGACCTCCCGTTGACTCCTGATAATCCTCGAGAGCATTTCTCGGGCAATACAGGTCGTGGCTGTAGACGAATATCTTCTCCATTGCTCCAGCTGGAAGAGCTAAGGAGGCTGCAAGGGATGCGAGTACATCGGCGTGCGCATTTTGCCTGCGCGGTACATGGTCGATGTAGAAGTTAGCAAACCCCTCGGCCATGCGGATAGTTGCGTTGTAATAGGGTACTAAGTCTTCATGTCTGACTTCGTACTCCCCGCGAACTTGGCTGACGACGAGCTTGGAGTCGCCGTATGCCTCGAGATTTTTAACGCCAATCTCATCAGCGAATTGCATCCCAATCAAAAGAGCGTTGTATTCCGCCACATTATTGGAACAAGGCTCGGTCAGTGAGACAGCTCGGGGAATCACATAATTTTGTGGGGAGACGAGTATCACTCCTACTCCCGCTACTATGTGTCCCTTCGGGCTTGTTCTTGATGCACCGTCGAAGAAAAGTTGCCATACTTGACTTTCAAACGATGTCTGAGTCTGGTAGACTTCGGCAACTTCATCTGGGAGATCCTCGTAGAGTTTGACTGCCCTCGGATCTGGGTGTTCAGCTAAGAAGTCCGCCACCGCTTGTCCCTTAATAGCTTTTTGTGGCAGAAAATGCATCTCATATTGTGATAGCAATATGGCCCATTTTGCCAGTCGGTCATTTAGCGATGAAGGTTTAGTCATAAGTAACCTCAGAGGGTTGACTTTTGATATGACATTTATAGTTTGGCCTACCAGATAGTGTCGCATTTTCTGGATAGCGAATACCAGTGCCAAACATTCCTTCTCGATCGGGTTATACCGATGTTCGGCTCCGATCATTGTTCTACTTAGATAGTAGATTGCTTGCTCACGTCCTTCTTCATCATTCTGAGCTAGTAGAGCTCCTAAAGAATGATCCATTGCTCGGACATACACCAGAAACGGCTTTCCGAATACTGGAGCTGCAAGGACTGGTGGTTGGGTGAGGTATTGCTTGATTTCCTCGAACGCTTGTTGGCAAGCGTCATCCCAAATGAATGAGACACCCTTCTTCATCAGCTTAGCGAAGGGTTGGCATCTTCCGGAAAGGTTTGAGATGAACCTGCGGATGTACGCCAATCGTCCTTGTAATCCCTGAGCTCCTTGAGGCTTTTCGGGGTTGCATCTCCTGGATAGCGCGGATCTTTTCCGGGTCCAAATGGATTCCGGTGGAGGTTACAATAAATCCTAAGAATTTGCCACTGGCCACCCCCAGGAAAGACTTTGTGGGATTCATCTTCAATTGATGAGCTCGCATGATGTCAAAGACCAACTTCAAGTCCGCTATGTGATCACCCTTAGTGCGGCTTTTTACCGCGATGTCATCAACATAACATTCCACCGTTTTGCGTATTTGCTGATGGAAAATGACATTCATGGCCCTTTGATAGGTTGCCCCTGCATTCTTCAGTCCGAAGGGCATGACGGTGTAGCAATACACTCCTAGGGGTGTCCTGAAGGAGGTGTGCTTTTCGTCGTCAGGATACATTTTGATTTGATTGTATCCTGAGAATCCGTCCATGAAGGACATTCGTTCGAATCCACAAGTATTGTCAATCATGACATCTGTGATCGGCAATGGGAATTCGTCCTTGGGGCAGGCCTCGTTTAGATCGCGGAAGTCGATGCAGATCCTGATCTTCCCGTTCTTCTTGGAAACGGGGACGATGTTGGCTACCCAGTCGGGATGCTGTTCTTCCCTGATGAAGCCAGAATCAATAAGTTTTCTGACTTCTGATTGAATTGCCTCCATTATTTCTGGGCGAAACCGTCGCTGCTGTTGTTTGACAGGTTTTACGTCCGGATTGATGTTGAGGCGGTGCATGGCCACTTGAGGATCAAGTCCTGGCATGTCCTCATAATTCCAGGCGAAGACGTCTATATACTCTTGTACAAGAGATATTAGATCCTTCTTCTCCGATGGTGACAGGCCGTCACTTATGAAGATGGGCTTGGGGTTGGCCTCATCTCCTAGGTTGATCTGAACAACCTTGTCTTCTGTGGGTGGCTCACGCTGTTCAAAGCGGGTATCCCAAAGAGCATTTAAATGTTTGATCCATGGATCTGTATCAGATTGGATCATTTCTTCATTTCCATCTTCCAGGTGGCTTGTCGAAACCATGTTCACTGAAAGTTCCTTGAAGATGTTGCCGACACTGACATCTGACTCCCAAGATGATGTGTCTGAAGAGTAATCGTTGCTCGACGATTCTTGAGAATCAGAGGCTGATGGGACCGGAGTTGATACATAGCCCAACCCCCGGCGCTTCCGATGATAATAATCGGGGGCCTTCCCTTTCGGCACAAAGGGTCGAATTAGCGTTCTCCTTCCTTTGCCAAAGTTCAACCCGGGTCTGTTGGTTAGATCATACCCCATGCACTTCATCATTTTGAGTGCTTTTGGTTCATAATGACTGAGCTGAGGGGATTCCTCTTCGCTTTCCGAGTCTTCGCGGGGCATTGGCTCAGATGAGATTCGCCCAAAGAGAATTGGTTTTTGGCCTTTCCGTCTGGCTGGAACCATGAATATAGATTCTTGTGCATTACCATTATCCTGGTATGTCTCGAAAGATGATTTTACTGGTACATGCAATGATGTCAAAGCATCTATTGCCGACCAGATGTCATCGTCTACGTCGGTACTAGTATCCGACGGTATTGAATCGGATGCACACGCAGAAAAATACTCAAAGTCTAAATTCTCATTAATATACCAACCGCCCGCATCGTCGGTGGTATTATCGACATCGAGCTTATTAGTGCTTTTTACAAGTGGTTCCAACTTCCACAGGCACTCCTCTTGCTCGGGCTCAGTGTCAGCCTCATTACCAGAGTCTGGCACCTCCAGTTGCGGGGTTTCATCCACCGGATCCTGATATAGGAGGGAGTCCGTGAAATAATTTTCGACCCCCTTAAACGGATACCTTTCGGCAACCAACGTTTGCACCTTCCCACTCGCGTCAATGTATTTCATGACTTGGTGAAGAGTGGAGGGAACGATGGAGTTGCGGTGAATCCATGGTCGTCCTAGCAGTAGATTGTAGGAAGTGTCGGCATCGATGACGTAGCACGTCACCTCCGACTTGAGGCTCCCAATCTGGCACTTGAGTTTGATCTTCCCCATCGGGCGGGTGCCGTTGGCATTGAACCCGTAGATGGTTGTCTGTGTAGGGCTCAGACGGTGGGTAGGGATGCCGAGGTGTTGCATGACTCGGCGAGGCATGATGCTCAATGCGGACCCTGGATCTACCTGAATGCGGTTCACCTCAGATGATCCGATATAACCTGTGAAGTACAGGGGTCGATCATGCTTCCCTTTGACCTACATATCATCTGCCGTGAAGGTAATGCAGGGAGCGTTCTGGGAGGTGTGGAGACAATTCTCTACCTCTTCCTTCTTCGGCACCTGGGTCATAAAGACCTCAGCGTTTGCCAGCGCTTCTTGTAGAGCCTCCCTGGTCGACTTTGATAGTCTTAGAAGCTCATACAGGGTGATCCGCGCCGGGATGTTGGCCAATTGAGCCAAGACATCAAAGCGGTAAGGCGTTGTGGATCCTTCCGCTATACCCTTTTGAAGGGCTCGAGAGAATCGAGTCTCTTTTTGTTTCTCCACCGGTGGCTTCGTGGAGGGCCTAATTGGCTCTGCAGCCGGTTGTGGAGGGGCTACCGCCGTCTCGCCGTACTGTTTCAGGTACGCCTGTCCTGAACGGGTTCCCGTTGTTGGCTGGTTGGGCTCTGCGGCCAAGACTATTGTTTCCTCTTCTGAATCAGTCAGTGAGGGAACATCATCCTCTGCTTCTCGGGAGGAAGCACATACCACATGGCAGGACGAAGCTTTTGCCTTGCCTTTGGACTTCCTGTTGGTTACAGTAGTCCACTGCTGGCTGTCCACTAGGTTAGGGTGGACCCACATAATTTCCCCTTGAGGCGTAGGGACGGGTACCAAGCCCTTCTCCTGCTGCTGGTGAGGGTCTGTGTTGACTATTCTCAGTTCTCCTCTTGGAATAGGGATCACCCCGCGGGCGTTGGGGGTTGTCTTCCGAACTGGAGAGCTGACGTCACATTGGCCGTCACCTTCTTCTGCTCTGGTCGGAGTTTTAACACTTCCGCGTCAATCAGAGCTTGAAGGACATCCTTGAAGACGTAGCAGCTTTTGGTAGGATGTCCCAACATCCTGTGATACATGCAGTAGTTGGGGTTGTCGGTCTTGCCGACTTCCTCCGGGCGCCTAATTTCAGGGAGCTTGAGTCGGTTGCTCTTGTTGAGTAGCTTGAAGAGCGAATCGACATGTTCCTCCTTGAAGGAATACTGCTTGTTGGCGCGGGTTGGCTTGAAGAGCCACTCGCCTTGGCTGGTTGAGGTTTGGTGGGAGATTTGGTCTCCGTCGCCAAATTATCCTTCCGCTTCGTCTGGAGGGAGGTGTCTGGCGCTCGCCTAGTTGACCTTTCCGGCCTAGGCTTGCCTTCTTCTGCCCTGACGCGGGCAACAATCTCCTCAGTCTGTTCACCTTGTTGGACTAATTGTCTCCAGGTGCGGCTTTCAGCGACTCCTATTTGAGCAAGGAGTGAGGTTTGGAGGTTGTGGCGGCATGTTTCCACCAGGGTGGCCTGGGTCATACCGCTTGGACACCGGAGTGCCACGTTTCGAAATCTCTCCACGAAAGATTTAATGGACTCTCCCTTTCGCTGTCTCGTAGCTAACAGGGTGGGCATTGTGACCTCGGAGTCATCTTCGAAGAAGCGGGTTAAGAACAGCTTCTCCAAGTCGCCCCAGTTCTTGATAGAACCTTCCGGGAGTTTCATGAACCACTCAAAGGCCAACCCTTTCAGGGTGCCGATGAACAGTCGCGCCAGGATGGCGTCATTATCTACTACATTCCCGGTTGGGATTTGAAGTAGTAGATGTGCTGATTAGGGGACCCCTTCTCATCGAAGGCTTGGAGGGTTGGAGCCTTGAACTTAGGAGGGTACGGGACTAGATCCCACTCAGCTGGATAGGGCCGTACCACTCCAACTTCTTGGAGGGCTTTGCGACTGGCAAGGGCATTGAGGCGTTCCTCCAATTGACTCATCCTTTTAGCATGAGTTTTCCCTGGGTCTTGGTCTCCTTTTACTTGCGACGAGGGTTTGGACGAACTGGAGGTAGATTGCTGCCTCTCTTCAGAAGGTTCGGAAGATGAGCTTCCTCCCTTTCTCCCTTTGCCCTTTGACCTCCTAGGAGGAGATTTCCTCCTGTCTTCCAGCAGTTGTGCAATCGCCTGCTTGAGGGAGTCAATCGACGCCTGCTGAGAAATAATCATGTCCATTTGTGCTTTCTGGACCTGCTCTATACGTCTTGCCGTCTCCTCAGGAGTGCCTGTCATGTAGGCAGAGGTCTCCTTCTCGACGGAAGAGTTCGAAGCCCCTGATTCCACTACGGCGGAGTGGGAATCATTCACTCTGACGCCGTGGGCTAAGGCATTATAGTCAATTGGGGGAATGGCCCCCGTCCGGGTGCGAGTGTGTCGATACACCCCTTCCGGTTCAGAGTCAGACTCGGAGTCATCTGAGCCGACTGCAATTTGTTTTCCCTTGCTCCTGCTTGTCATATTTGCAGTGAGCTCGGGGTACTCAACGTCAGAGAAAGTTCTCCTTCTGTGGGAGCGTCTTCTTTTAGCTGACGGAGGAATCAGGGTCAGCTGTCTGACCAAAGACTGCTGGTGTACGCCTGATTCGCAACGGCACTCTGAGAGCATGGAGATGAGCCGTTGGCAGCAGCATGATGAAGTGACCTGATTGGCACTTCTTTTCTTCGTCAAGTAATCCCTCAAATCCATAGGAGGGGGATTGAAAGGATTAGCCTCGCAACGTCGAAGACGGGAGGCATCCATGCGCTGTGTAGTCTGGACGCAGACTTCAGAGACGCGGTTTCTGCGTCTCGGCTGTGGAACGCGCGTCTGGCGTCTCTGTTGAGATGAGACGCGGGTCTCGCGTTGCTGTTTGGTGCGTCCGGGTAGAGGCGCGCGAGAGAGTGGGCTGCAGGGCGCCTCGTCTCTGGGCGCGTGCTTCTTGCGTTTGACGAGAAGCTTCATTCTGGCGTTTGGTAAGTTGGTCCTCAGAGGACTCAACTTGAGGAGTTGCGCGCTTGGGCCGCCAAACGCGGATTTCACGTACTGGACGTGACGCGGGCAAGGCGCGAGACTGTACGTCGCGTCCAGCTTCAGTTGGACAACCAACGGTTCCAACTTGCAGTTGACGCGCACGTCTCCTTTGTCGACGCTCAGCATTCCGGTTGCGTCGAGGAGGTGGAGAGAAACCAACAACATCCTGATGTTGAACATCAGGGAGTTTAACCACGCGGGTCTCCTGAGAGACGTTGACACGGGTTTTCTGTGCGCCGGAGTTGGTCGCAATAGCAACTGTGCTTGAGATCGCGCGGGCCTTCTGAGAGGCGTTGACGCGTGAACTTTGCTGGGCACAGTGGGCAGCAGCAGCGGCGCCCAAGAGAGCTTCTGGTCAGGCTTCGGGGACATTCCCCGCCGAGACCCTGCGACATACGCGGGTCTTTGGGCTCTTGGAGCCAGAAGAGAGAAACTCTTCGTATTTCGCCTGGTCGAACTCGACGACGAGTGATTCGACCATCTTCCCCTTACGGAGGAGATCATCCTGCGCCACGGCTTGTTCGTCAGTGACAAACGTAGTCCCCAGCGGGGTCGCCATCTCTTGTTGGACGCGGAAAACCGTAAAAGCGGACTGGAGCAACTTTTCCTTGAATCAGATGAAAAATTACAACAGGCTAATCTTCCGGTTACAAGGGAGGGAGAATATTGAATCTTGAATTCCCCTTTGTTTAGTGCTGGGTTCTTCGTGTGGCGGTGGAGAGTGAATCTTGTTCTCCGTTGACCAGATGACCGTCAGTACCGTCGAGGGATCTTCTCCTTGGTAGGTAGGAGTAACTCAGCCCCGTCCACCAAAACTCTAAAAGAGAAGGTAGGCGAAGAGCAACTTGTACGCAGCAAGTTGGCTTGAAGAGTCGAGCTCTCTCTCTCTCTGTTGATGATCTCTCCTTTTTTTCTTTTCCAAAAATCCGCCCCTTTTCAATAGTGACGGGACTATTTATAGGGTTTTTAGGGGGTGATCGTGCCCCCTAAAAGTGCTCCACGATGAGGGCCAACTTCCCCGCTACATGGGCGGTGGATGGCGCCATAATCGGGGTGGTTACAACCAAGGTGCGGGCACCTTGTTGCTGAGACGCGGGCGTTGAGCCAACGCGCCTTGATGCTGAGACGCGGGCGTTGAGCCAACGCGCCTTGATGCTGAGACGCGGGCGTTGAGCCAACGCGCCTTGATGCTGAGACGCGGGTTTAGACTTTCGCGTCTTGATTGTCACATTTAGCCTTGCGCCTGGATCTTGGATTTCTGCGTTTTGGTGGCTTGTCTTGGTGATTTTTAGACAGCCTACACTCCTCACAACCATCATGGAGAACAACGGCCTTCAATTTAAGCTTGTCGCGATTACAAGCTTGAGATTTATGCTTCTTTACCCACAAGTATGGTTTTACCTTAGTTCCAATGGCTGCAAACAACTCGACATTTTAATCAATATCTTCAACTTGTTCAGTATCAACCCTGGCTACATGATCTCCGCCCGGTGTCACATCCGGTGAAGTCTTCTCTGATGCCGAACCAACTGGAGATAGTGGAGTAGCATCAACCTCCACCTGCTGCGATACTTCCTTGGTCTCCGTCCTCTCCACCTGCTGAGAGACGGTACACTTCAACACTGAAGTCTCATCAAATGTGACATGCCTACTCAACACGATCTTCTTGTTTTCGGGGTCCCACAACCTGTAGCCTTTCATATTCCTTTTGACACCCAAAAATACAAACCTCTTTGCTCGCGGATTCACCTTATCATCCTTGGCACTGAAGTAGGTCGGACTTCCAAATTCCCGTAGCAAACCATGATCTTGAGCAGCTTTCCCAGACCAAATTTTTAATGGAGCTTTACCTTCTATCACAGTCGATCCATTTATGAGATGGCTAGCATACACAATCGCCTCAGCCCAAAACGATTTGTCTAATCTTGCATTAGACAACAACCACCGAACATTCTCCAGCAAGGAACGGTTTACTTCCCTAGCCAACCCATTTATACCTTTTGTGAAGTGAGTAGCAATACGGTGTTCTGGCCAAATCGTAGGAATTGGTTCATGTCTCTTCCAACATTACCATCTGTAGCTCTTTGATCTTCCTACCAATTTGCTTCTCCATTCTTCCTCTCCACTTCACCAATATATTTAGGGCTTCACATCTTTATCTCATGGGATATATCCAACAATGTCTAGATAAACTATCAACAAAAGAGACAGTACATGTGACCTCCAAGCGATGCAGTCTTAGCAGGTCCCCAAACGCTTACGTGAACACAATCAAGAAGACCTTCTGAGCGATGAGTACTGGTGCTGAATTTCACCTTCTTCTTGTCCAGAATGTTGTGTTCACCTTCCAAGTTGCAGGTAGCAGCACCTTCCAATGATCCCTTCTTTACAGGAGCTCGCAAAGACTTTTCACCTCCATGTCTGACCTTCACCTGGCAGACCTTCGTGCAACCATCAACTGAAAAAGTAGAAGTCTCCACCGGACCTGTAACTGTACTACCCTTCAAGTAGTAGAGATTGTCCCGGCGGACGCCCTTCATCACCACCTCGAGCCTTTGATCATCTTGAGAACACTACCTCGTATAGATATCACAAGACCCAATGCTTCCAAAGCGCCAACAAAGATAAGATTCCTTTTGAGTTGAGGTATATACCTCACCTCCTTCAATTCTCGTACTATCCCATCATCCATCTTGATACGGACTGTACCCATCCCTTCTATATTACACGGATGATCATCACCCATGACCGTGTAACATCCATCTAGCTTCTCAAAACTAGAAAACCAGGCCCTGTTCGGGCATACATGATAGGTAGCTCCGGTATCTAAGATCCACTTAGCATTATCTGAGTTACAAACAGTAGGAGTAGTAACAGAGAGAGAAAATACCGATGAGTCTTCATCCGATCCATCCGCCTGTGCGAGATTCGCTACGGTGTTTGACTCCAACTTCTTACCTTTGGCCTTCCGGCATTCAGCTTTCCAGTGCCCTAATTCCTTGCACAAGGCACACTGATTCTTCTTCAGATTTTTGAAGCCTGATCTGGACTTCGATCTTTCCCGATCATCTCTTCCCTTCCTATTAGAACTTCTACCTCTTACCTCCAATGCCTCGTTGTTGTGCTTCCCGAAGAAGACAGCCTGTCCTGTCTCCTTACTTCATAACTCATAAGAGTAGCCGACACCTTACTGTAGCTAAGGGATTTCCTTCCATTGAGAAATGTAAGAGTAAAGGTCTCATACTCTTCCCTAGGAAGAGAGTTCAAAAGTTTTACCGCCTTATCCTCTTCACTAGTCTCCACATCCACATTAACTAAATCTGTAAGAAGCTTCGTATAGCGGTTCAAGTGTTCATTGACGGAGCATCATCTTTGCATCTGAAAACCCATAGAGCTTACTCTTCAACTGCAATCGCCTCTATACTTTTCGTCAGATACTTCTTCTCCATGATCTTCCACAGCTGCCTCGCAGATGTCTCATGCAACACCTGATACTTAATGTCTTGTATCAGACAAGACCTGATCAAGCCACATGTCGAACGGTTCATCCTATCCCAATCTTCTTCCGTCGTTGATGCGCGCTTCTTCTAAAACCGTAGAGTGTCTTCGAGGTTTGATGCCGTCAGCGCATCCATAACCTCACACCTCCATATACCAAAGCTGTTCGTGCTGTTGAACTTCACCACATCAATCCTTGGATGTGGATTGATGGATCTCACAGATGTGCTTTCTCCAGCCAGCTTCTCAACTAATTCCTCAAAGCAATGTGAAAACAAATGGAGTTAGATAAAACAAACTAGATAAATACAGGATCTTTACCTCCACGCGAAACCCTCGAAGAGTTTTCGAAACAATCTACTCCTCCAAATTGATTCGAGTAATCTACACGCTGTTTTGAGATCGACACACGATCCCACAAACAGTCCCAACGCTGATCCGAGATTGACACACGAACTCTGCCAATCAGCAACAGATGCCCTTGAATCACTAGATAATCCCACGACGAACTGGGATGCTCTGATACCACTTGTTGTGCGCGGCGGCGGGGAACACAACAACCACTCTTGAGGAATCCGCCCACCTGGTGGAGACTTGATGCAGCCGGAGAAACAACCAACACAACAGGAACAGCAACCAATAGAGAAAGCAATCAACACACAAATTTAACGAGGTTCGGAAACTTGCCTACGTTCTCGGCATAAGGAAGAGAGATTTTATTGATTCAACAATCAATACAACTAATACAAGAGGAGAACTTGAGGGAATTCTTGGAATTCTTTTTGGGATATAATACATGAGGGCTCTAGCCTCTCTTTTATAGCCACAGATTCCCTAGATTTAAGGAAACCCAGATTGGATTTGATTCCATCCAGAAAAGGAATCCGAATCCTAAAAGGAAAGTCCAAACGCACATGTCGGTCGACCGCCGGTCGACTGACCCATGCCGGTCGACCATGCCGGTCGACCGTGCCTAACTGAGAGTTAGGCCATTTCAGTCGGTCGACCGGGCGATCGACCGCTTCCTTCCTGTGCACTTTCGTGCACGCCGGTTGACCGGGCGGTCGACCGTCCTCCTCCACCGGTCGACCAGGCAGCCGACCGGGAGCACAATCTGGCATACTCCAATGCGTCGTTTCTCGCTCCTTGATTTTCGAACTCTGTGCTAACTTCCTCTACTCCTCTATCTCCTCTCTCCCACACTTTTATTGATCAATCTGGAGTCGGTTGAGTGGTGTGAGATCTCACGAATCAATCACCACTTTGTCCGCTTAAACTTAGTGCTCTCGGGACGGGCTCAAATTGACCACCACTTCATCTGGTCGCTACAGAGTTGCACCCCAACTCTCAGGTTGGCTCGGACCGATCGCCATGTCGACCGCCAACACAAAAGTCTAATTTGGACTTTTGCGAATTGACTGCCATGTCAATCCAAAATTTGAAAATAAGAGGAAACCTTCAATTATTTACTTGTGATCAAGTACAAGTCAACTCAACAGCATAATAACTTTTAATCATTGAAATTTTATCTTTAACAATGGATAGACCACTGGATTTTAAATTTAATTGAATTTTGTACTTGGTGGCAACAGATCGACTGAAGCAACTTTAGGTCGACGTGTTATGCAAAGTTTTGCAAACTTGAGAGCATTTGGATATTATGTTTTGAACTTAACTTGTCTTCACCTAACCTTATCTTCTCCTACTTATAAATACTACTTTAGACTATTTTTTTCCTCCATAACAAAAACTTTTGGATTCAAAGAAATCACTCCAAAAGATTTTAAGCAAATACTTTTAACATTTTATTTCCTATTCTATTCAAAACTTAAAAGAGTGATATTCTTGTGCTTTAAAGTCCTTTGACTAAGAAATTGATCTATACTTTCTATACTTCTCTCTAGATCATTTCAAAAGTTCTCAAAGATTCTAGATCCAAGCTTGTATCTTTATATTCATTCATCTAGAAATTGTTAAGATAAATCTTGTTCTTGATTCTTTTTGTTATTACGCCTCAAACTTGTAAATTTTTTATTTGATATTTGTGCTATATTGGTTCTCACCATGTTAAAGAACAAATCCACATTGTAGAATCTTATTGTAAGAAAATTCAACTACTTGAGAAGTGGGTTGATGCAAGGTATAGGCTTCTAACCGTAAATAAAGTCAGCAAGGTCAATGCTTCTACCTGCAAAGAAAATAAGTGTTAAAGTTTAGGCTTCTACTCAAAAATGAAATTGTGTAAAAGTTTATACTTTTATCAGGAAAAGAAGCAACTAATTGAAGATTGGTTGAAATTTTAGAGGCCTCTACGTAGTGGAGTAGGCCGGTTGGACCATGGTTCAAAGACTCGGCCGAGTCGGAGACGAGTCGGCCGAGTCGTATCCGTCTCGGCCCGCTCCGAGACGAGTCCGAGTCACGAGTTGGTAGACTTAACTCAGAAGAGACTGACTCGACCGAGAATCGGAGTTGACTCGGTCAACTCGGTGGATTCATGGCCGAATCGGTCGTGACTCGGCCAAGTCGATCGAGTCGACTCTGATTCTCGACCGAAACGTATATTCACTCATGACGAACGGGTATAAAGAAAAAAAAGAAAAAAACTTACCGCTCTCTCGCTCAGATCTGGAGATCGCCGCCACTGCCCGATCGTCGCAATTCAATGTAGAAATAACTACATTAGCATGTATTTATGAATGTACTTTGTGCAATTTACTAAATTGTGCATGTATTTTGATATGCTTCTACTAGCGACGTGTGTATTTATGCTTTCGCTTTATGTTTAGTGTGCTAAGTGATATTTTTTAGACATATGATACATGTATGTGGATGTCCACATTTTTTTAAGATTTTTCGTGATTTTTTCAGAATTTTTTGAGCTTTCTATGTAGCGTTTTACGCGTATTGCCCGAGACAGATCCGAGTCGCCGAGACCGATCCGCCTCAGTGCCCGCCGAGTCGGCGGCCGAGACCGCGACTGTGAACCATGGGTTGGACGTCGAACCATTATAAATCGTGTGTTGACTCTTTATTACTCAATCTCTTTCACTCTCTATTATATTTGCTTTATTGATATTGCACTGAAATTGCTATTTACATGTTGCTTTAACTATATTGTTTCATCCAATCAAAATTTAGTGTTTAAAATTGCTTGCAATCCTATTGACTCCCTCAAGGGTTACCACATTGGTTTTCACTTATATCTAGTTTTAATTTATTTTGGGCTAAAGCCGACGTTATTTGGGTTGAAAGCCAATATGGGTTGATGTTAATTTAGTAGATGTTAGTTTATCATATTAATTTGGACAAGTTGCCATAAATAATTAGATGTTAATTAGTTGGTTATATTAATTTGGGCCGATTGTCATAATAGTTAAGTAGATGTTAATTAGCTTGTTATATTAATTTGGGCCAGTTGTAATAAATAATTAAGAAGAGGTTAATTAGTTTGTCTTATTTATTATTTATTAGTTTGTTAGATTATTTGTTTAAAATTAATTTGTTAAAAATAAATGTTAAAAAAATTGTCACATAATGGTTTCCATGAATATAATTAAGTATTAAATTTTAGGAAACATTAGAAATTGTTAGAAAATGGTTGACATGAATTGAGTTATTTAGAATATTATTAGTTTGTTAGGCTTTTTGTTTAAGAAAAAAATTAGAAATAAAAGTTAAAAAAATTGTTACAAAATGGTTTCCATGAATATAATTAACTAATAAATTTTAGAAAATATTAGAAAATGGTAAGAAAATGATTGTCATGAATATAATTAAGCAGAATATGATTAGTTTGTCAGATTATTTGCTTAAAATCATATTTTAGAAGTAAATGCTAAAAAATTGTAATAAAAGGTTTCCATGAATATGACATATTTAGAGATTGGCAAACTTAGCACTTAGAAAAAACACATAGTAACTTGTGAGTTTGTTAGTAAAAAATGTAATTTGGGGATCTCTTGTAATAAAAATTAATGCATACATCTATTGTAATTATAATTAACATATACATCTCTATCCAGGAATTGATTTGTGCTATGAGTTTGTTGTTCATGTAGACCCTCTTTATCCAAGCAATCTATTTGATTTTTAGTTTATGTATTGTTCATGTAAAAACAATACCTATATTGTAATGTACTGTAATATATTCTGCTTTGTATTCTAATTGTAATATTTCTTTAAAAGTGATTCAAATTCCATCAATAATTCTCCAAAATATATGTCAAAATGCTTTTAATTATCAATATTTTTTAAAACATTTTTATATTTTTAAAAAATTTGACTCGTTCTGATATCACCGAGACGAAATGGCCGATATGACCGATTTGAAACCAAGAACTTGGCCAATTCTTGATACTGATTCCGAGATTTCAAACCATGGACTAAACCTATCTAATACCTAGGGATGGCAACAGGTCAGCTTCGAGTCAGATCCTACAAAATCTTCTTCTAAATGCATTATACGTTAGTAGGATCCAAATGTAAATCTAAACCCACTGGAAAATCTAGGATCCAAATCCAATAAATATCAGACTGCGATTTGGATATGAGATTTTCAAATCCTAATATTTCTCCACAAATATGCCAATCTTTGTTAGGAATAAATCAGAATTTTGGCAAGATTTACTTGCATGCTCGGTAGTATTCCAAACGAACTTCTCCACTTCGACCTTCCAGTTTTGATTCCATGAACAATATCCTCCTCAACCTGACAATTATAATGAATGAATAATCCTAAGAACCGGACATTATCACTCTTACCCATTATTGGCCATCAATGTGAAATATAATCTCAATTCATCTTCTAAATTTCTAAAGTTAAAGTTTCGTTATTTTGCTTTTATCCCACTATTCTAAGCTTCAATTCGCAAGCTTTTTCCAGACCATGGAACCCACCATGAGTATGCCTCATAAATTTATCTATAACTAATGCAAAGATTCATCAACATAGAGTGCAAAATAAATAATGAAATGAGGAACAGACGCAGGCAAATTACAATCGTTCCAGCATTTTCAGTAGAGGTTACAAATAAGTAAGTTAACATACCAATGAAGCAATAAAGCAACTGGCGACTGAAATGGAAGGCATCTCCACTGATAGTAATCCTTCCAACTACTCATACAAGTTGATAATGGACTTCTTGGCTCTATTGGAGTGAATTGATATAGATTAGCAAAAGAGTAAACAACTATGTTAATAAAAGATATTATGGAAGCATGAAACTTACCTGAACACGGGTATAATGACCTTGGAAGATCCCAATTATCAATTATCCTACCAGTCAAAGAGTTTGTTAAGGGAGATGAATTGCTGAATATTCTTAAAATGATAAATATATGTAAACAAACAGCAACTGTGGAGTGAATACTAAGAGTCCATACTGACATTTCTAGATTTGAAGTGCACAGCAATTGCAATAAATTATAAAAGCCAAGATATGACGACTGAAAATGTGCTTCCCTTTATATATTTTTCAAAATAATGTTGCAATCCAGTCACTTCCCTACATCAACAACTTCAATTTTAGAAACTTGATTACTTAATCATGGTTAGATACTGTTCTCTTTAAGTGCTTCCCATCTCATAATAAAAATAAATAATACTGAAAAAGCTAGTTTCATTTCCAATTACTGATGAAATCTCCTAATTGGTACGAGAAAAATTAAAAGAAAGATGATGCACTTAATCACCTCAGTAAACATTAACACACTTATCAGCAAACTTGTGACAAATTTAAGTTTAGACATGTCCGTGTTTCAAAACCAAAGAACATGTGTGCATGCACACAAGAAAAAAGCAAGAAGTTACTCATTCCTCCTACCATTCTCTCTTCATTTTTCTTTTGAGCTCAAAATGCCAACTTTAAAGATGAAGAACAAAAAAAAAAGAACAAAATCAATCACATAGACATGTGTGTGCCCTCACAAAGAAAGTGAGAAGGAACTCTCATCATTCATACCATTCACTGTTTACTTTTATTATGAACTTAGAATGCCAAACTTTAAAAGAAAAAAGAAGAATAAACTCATCATATTATACCAAGTTAAATTTGTTTTAATTATCATGTCAATGTTTTTTGCAAGTTTCCAATGTTATTTTCTATATGATGGCACGTATAAATGTTCACATGTTAAATAGTATGCATTGCATTACTTGCACCTAACAACAATGGGTAAGGCCAAGGATTTAAGTGATACATGCAGTAGAATTATCAAGTCGAAGCTGAGCAAGAACTTATATCAATATACTGATGCTGTTTTCAATAGGTTAACCGGTATAATGACAAATGTCGAAAGTAATATTCCCAACTTAACCTGAAGTTAACAAGATCTAATTGTGGTGGAATCCAACACGTCATGTGCAGATTAGAAAAAAGTCTTGATTTCCTATTGTTAAGGATGTTGATGGGAAAAAAATGATCTGTGTATGTGTGTCCAAAATTAGAATATGCATGTGATAAAGGATTTATGTAGTCAACCCCTAAAGTTTGGGATAAAGGATTTTTTGTTGTTGTATGCGACTACTATTAAGAAACAGGGAAGCTAGCGACAGTGACTTCATTTGACGAATAAAGTAGGAAGATGATATAAAATGGACAAGGATTCAGAACTAAAATGCAACGGAATGAAAAAGGTCAATGCCAAGCAACAGAAAAAGATATTTACGTACGGTATCATGTAGAATCACAACAATAGAAAGGCATGAGAAGAAACCATGAACTTTGGATGAGGCAACTGATGGCCTACAGCTGCATTCCGATTTCCATAGGCCAACATGGTGAGGGCCCATTGATGTCAAATTCAAGCATCTTCTTTCAAGCTTTCCAGAACCCTGTCAGACCAAAATGGTGTTAAAAAAACATGAAGAAAATGCTTATGTACTATATGTAATCCTAAACCCAAGAAAATATTAAACTAACAAGGACATCAGGACATGTCAAAAATAATACTATAATACCAGGTCATCCATGTTCAGGTGAAATTATGGATAACATGAAAGAAGTTATAAACCAAACAAGACATGGTGCTAAAATAAATATGAAGGTAGCTGAAAATAGCAGCAACTTTTTTTTTTTGAGAAATGCATTTACATAATAATGGTTGAGGCTTCATGTCAGTAGGAAGTTTGTGCTAAATACTACCCTAAAGGATATCCCATTGGAACTATTAAGTATTAAACACTCTATTAAAGTCCTTGTCACTGCACCAAAACTCTAAAGTTAAAGCGATGGTTGATATATTTATATTTTAACACGCCCCCGCAAGTCGAGCGCCTTTTTATGGACCGAAACTTGGGCTTTTGCGCTACTGGTATTTTTGTTTTTAAATCCACTTTTTAAATGAGATTTAAACTCGGGTTGCTCTGATATCATAGTAAAGTCCCTCCTACTACACCATAACTCCGAAGTTAAAATGAGGGTTGAGGTATTTATAGTTTAACACAATCCAAGCTATTAACAATTCTACGACATGTCACCTTCTCTGACTAAATTCACATTTTATGAATATAAGAATACAAACTACAGTGAAGATGTAACTACATTAACAATACTCGTCAAAGTAGAAGTAAAGACAGTTCCCTCATCAAGAAGAACAGCAAGCAGCATATTCTAGCGAGACAGTCAATGACACTACGAAATGGTATTCCATCTATATAACCTTGAATCTAAGCCATCTCACACAACTTATATTCAGTGTAAGCTATTCAAGTTACCTACAACTAGTACATGCCATGAGAAAAAGGCCTAGGGTGTTGATAGCTTTTATAGTTAATCATATATGTTAGGGGGATTTAAACTCCTTATGGTGCAGCCCTTCAAGCATAGTATTTGGAACAGTTGCAAATTCAAAGTACCATGGTTTCAAATATCGCTTATTCTGATATATATTGGCAATATGTATTGGGTTTTGAGGTACCCGATGCAATATTAGCCCTATGATCTAGGCCGATATTGCCACTATTGATGATACTGATACTAAAAAACATTGGCCTATACCGATACCAAAATTTTAAACCATATTCTAAATACTACTTTAACTTTGTTGTCACAGACCTTTTAACAGTAGGTGAAAAAAGCAAAACGGTTAGCATGATCAGCCATGTTACTAGTTGCATTGGTAGCTGGCAGGCATTTCATGGTCCATAAACTGAAAAGTTCCTTACAGTTATATATGTTCCTAAATTAATAACAATATTCTGCTAATAATAATAATTTTGAAAGGTACAAAAATAATTAAGTTTTTCATGATATGGACTTATAAAATTTTATACATTGATAACCGCCATAATATTTCTCAATGTATATACAACTTATGATGTGATGCATAAGGAAACTTAATTCCCTGTTGCCTCTAATATGACTCATAAGTCATCATCAGTGCCATCTATATGCCATAGATGAAAGCAAAACACTTGTGAAATGAGCATGTACTCATCTCACTTTGTTCTTTCTTCTCCAAATATGATACCTGATCCTCCAGCGTTACAACAACATCAATGTGCACACCATCAATTGTACCAATGCAATCCTTCAAACTACAACCAATCCTTGGAATTGGCCAAATATGGTCAGAGATTGGAGCAATTAACACTGAAAATACTATCATAACTACTGTAATGTTATTGGAACCAACTACTAGTTAATCTGAATAGTGAAATATATCCTGCACCAACCATTTACTTGGTACTTTGGACAGGCATTGCTCTCAGAACGTTTGATAAACTAAAACAGCAGTGCTGAATAAGAAGCATGGACATGGACACAGGAGACAAATATGGCACAAGCCACACAACACAGTGAATTCTTAAAATATAGGATGCAGGAGCATGGAGACCATTACTCCATGACATGCAATCTTTAGATTTTTCTTTTTAAACCAGACAAACAGCTTCTTCCCGCAATACCTTTTTTTTCTTTTCTTTTTTTGGAAGTCTAATAGGGATCCCGTGTACGCAATACGTGGTGTGGAGCATGTATCGGGAATATGATATGTGGTCAACGCCACAACTCATTTTGAAGTATCTTGCTTCCTAACTGCTGAATAAGAAAGAATTTAGCGGGCATCATTGAGGTAACAGACCGGTTAAGCATGATCCAGGCAACGCCAACCACAAGTTAATTGATTAAGATTGACAGAATATTCTACATTTTAACCTGTATTTCATATCAAATAACTTTGTTGAGGTCAAGTAATTCCTAAGAATAGCACCAGGGCTTACATCCCCAGATTAAGATTAACAAAAATTCTAGAAACGGCGAGCATATGATTTGCATAAATTAGTGACAAAAATAAGTATATATTCACAAATTAAAAGATAGAAATCGTAATGGGGTGGGTGTGATCATAGATAAACAGTTGTTTGAGGATGTAGTAGAGGTAGGAGAAAGGGTGATAGGATTTTACTAGTTAAACTTATTTAGGTAGAGAGATTTTTAATGTTATTAGTGTCTATGCACCACAAGTAGGACTTGATGACTCAAGTAAGCGTCAATTTTGGGAGGATTTAGATGAGATTGTGTAAGACATACCCATTAGAAAAAAGCTTTTCATAGACGGTAACCTCAATGGGTATGTAGGAACTAGTCGTTATGGGTTTGATAAGTGTACATGGAGAATTTGATTTTGGGAAAAGAAATGAACCAGCTAACTCGATTCTAGATTTTGCTTTGTCATATGATTTGATCTTAGCGAATACTTAATTTAGGAAGAGAAACTCGCTTGATCACTTTTAGAAGTGGATCAAGTGCGAGCCAAATAAATTTCTTTTAACTAAAAAAAGTAGATAGACGTTGTTGTATAGATTGTAAGGTAGTAGCAGGTGAGAGTGTAGTAACCCAACATAGACTCTTAATTTAGATGTCCGAATTAGAAGGAGATTTAGAAAAATTAAACGTAAGTTAGATCCTAAGATTAAGTGGTGGCGGTTAAAAGAAGGTAACTAAGGAGTTTTTGTAGATCGAGTAGTACATGAAACAGATTGGAAAGCCTAAGATGATCCCAATACAACATGAAACAAAATTGCTAGCTGCATTAAAAGAGTAGTTAGAGATGTACTTGGTGAGTCATGGGGTGATGCTCCACCATGTAAGGACACGTCATGGTGGAATGAAGAGGTAAAATCTGCCATTAAGATCAAACGAGACTCTTATAGAGATTTGAAGAAAAATTGTGATGGAGTGAGTTTTGAGAGGTATAAGCTAGCCAAAAAGGAGGCTAAGAAAGCTGTTCAGAATACAAGAGCTAAAGTGTACAAAGAAGTGTATGAGAAGTTGGACAGCAAAGAGGTTGAAAAGGATATATATATAGAATTGCTCGAATAAGGGAGAGAAAGACTAGAGACTTATGTACTGTGAGGTGTGTCAAAGATGCGGATCAGAAGGTTTTAGCTCGAGATGAAGAAATCAAAGAAAGATGGAGAGAGTATTTTGACAAATTGTTCAATGGTAGTTCTACTCAAGACTTGGATGACCTTACGATTCAGTGCCAGATATGAACCATAATTATATGCGCAGAATTAGCGAATCTGAAGTTAAAGAGACCTTGAAGAGAATGAAGTCAAGGAAAGTTGTTGGCTCGGATGGAATTCCTATTGAGGTATGGAGATGCTTAGAAGAGGTGGGCGTGAGATAGCTGACAAGCCTCTTTAACAAGATCTGGCTAACTAAAAGATGTCAAATGAGTGGAGGAAGAGTACCTTAGTACCTCTCTATAAGAATAAGGGTGATATCCAGAGTTGTTCAAACTATCATGGAATATAAACTCATGTGTCACACCATGAAGCTTTGGGAAAGAGTAATTGAATACAGGTTAAGACAGAATGTTACAATATCAGAGAACCAGTTTGAGTTCATACCGAGGCGATCAACGACAGAGGCTATTCATTTGTTTCGTCAACTTATAGAGCGATTTCGAGAGAGAAAGAGAAATTTGCATATGATATTTATTGATTTAGAAAAAACTTATAATAAGGTGCCAAGAGAGGTATTTTGATAGACATTGATGAAAAAGGGAGTCCCTATCAATATATTAACATAATCAAGAATATGTACGATGGAGTAGTGATAAATGTCAGAACTTGTGGAGGCATGACAAGTGATTTTTCTATCACAATTGGATTGCATCAAGAATCTGCATTGAGTCCATTTTTATTTGTCATAGTGATGGATGAGCTTACTAGAGCTATTCAGAATGAGATACCATGATGTATGCTATTTGCTGATGATATGGTCCTAGTCGATGAGACGAGAGCTGGGGTAAATGCCAAATTGGAGTTATGGAGGCAAACTCTAGAATCTCGAGGTTTTAGATTAAGTAGGGCCAAAACAGAGTATATGGAGTATAAATTCAGTAAACAGAGAATCCAAGATTATAGTATTGTGAGACTAAATGGACAAGCAATACCGATAAGCCGTCATTTTAAGTACTTGGGTTCTATTATCCAAAAGGATGGAGAGATCGATAGTGATGTCAACCATAAGATCCAAGCCGGCTGGTTGAAATGAAGGAGTGCAACAGGAGTTTTATGTGATCGTAATATTCCGTTATGGCTGAAGAGAAAGTTTTATCAGACTGTTATTATTTAGGCCAGCTTTGTTATATGGCACAGAATGTTGGGCTATAAGGAGACGTCATGCCCAGAAGATGAGTGTAGCAGAGATGTGCATGCTTCGTTAGATGTGTGATACACGCGGAGAGATAAGTTGAGAAATGAGGATATTCGTACTAAGATAGGTGTAGTCTTTATAGAAAAGAAAATGAGAGAAAATCACCTATGATGGTTGGTCATGTGCGACGTAGACCTGCAGATGCGCCAATCCGGTGAGTAGAGCGTATCAATTTAAAGCAAGTTAAAAGAGCACAAGGGAGACCGAAGAAAACATGGATGGAGGTAATACGACAAGATGTAGAGGCAAAAGGTCTTAGTGAAGGCATATTGCTTGATAGGAATGAATGGAGAAAGTAATCCATGTGCCCGATCCGGCGTAATTCTCTTTTGGTTCATGTAGCCTACCCAAAACTTAGGACAAATGGTATAGTTGTGTTGTTGTTGTTATTCACAAACTAAGAGACTAAAACTATCTAAAAAGCAAAGTTTATAAAGTTTAAAGCCCAAATATACCGAGAATGTAAAGGGAAAATCACTCAGGACATGGCTTGCCTCATTTGCTGCGCAAGCCTTCCACATTCTTCTTTGTGATCGTTCCAATGCAACATCTAGAAAAAGATAAATAACAATTTGATCGTACTTTGCGCCAAAATTTCTGCCCTAGGTTCGAACACTTTATGCGGAAAAAAATATAGAAAAAACACTCGTGCTGCTGTTAATAGGATACAAAACGAAGAAGTTAGAGAGAGACCTGGTGGGCTTTGGAGCAGTAGGCGACGGCACCGCAGAGGCCACAGTGCCTGCTGGGTGGGCCCGCAGGCATGCGCTTACTCTCCCCTTGGCCGCGCACTCCGTGGCTGCTCTCACTGCCCGCGGGCGCAGCAGAATCGGAATGATGTATACCGTGCCGAGTGGAGTTTGGAGTCGGGTTTCTTGGTTTGTAGGGCCCGATCCGACAGCTTAATGAAGTGCGGATCCTAAGCAATATATCCGAGTCATTGTGATTACTAGAATACCGCTTCTGGTGGAAAACTGACCAGCTACAAAGAAGATGAGAGAAAAAGGGGAGAGAAGGAGAAGGAGGGAGGGAAGGAGAAGACAATGGTGGAAAGAAGAGGAGGAGGAAGAAGTGGGGGGGAGAGAAGGAGGGGGAGGGGAGAGAAAAGATGAGGAAGGAGAAAGGGAGAGGAAGGAGAGAAAGGGCAGCGGCGATGGAGAAATAGAGAGACGCTGCTCTCTCTCTCTTCTCCTCTGGCGGACGAAAACAAGAGTATAGACGGACAGATAAATTTTATATAAGAATCACGGGAGAAAACCTCCCTCGCTTCGCTCGATCGGTTTGATTATTTTTTCTTTTCTCTTTTTTTTATTTTAAAATATAGGTCGTAGCCTCGTGATGCAACAGAGGTTTGAATCTCTAACCTCTTTCTCACTGTAAAGAAGTTTTATCATTACGCTTCAGTCATCATGTTTTATTTTTAATTTTTTCTTAAATGAAAACTTTTAAGAGTTGAACTTCAAATTTCTTGTCTATAGTATTTAAGATACATATATTGACCTTACAAACTGAAAAACTATCTCAAAAGTCATGGATTTTAGCTCCAAAAAAAAAAGTCTTTTATGTCTTTATTTTTATTTTCATTGTTTTTATTTTTAGAAGGGGAGGGGATTTGGGAGGTGCAGTCATTGGGTTTAATGTTTGAGATCACTTCTGATCAAATTGCTTATATACAAAGGTCAATATAATGTCGCATGAATTGTTGCACACCGCCCTATATAATGCCTGCCAATGCGTTGATTTCTGAATTGTACATTATAGTTCTCTGAAACAGCTATTGAGAATGTGAAGGAACCTTGCTGTTTTGATCCATCTCATGGGCTCCAACCTCCAACGAGTTCAAGAGAGACTAAATACGTAGGAGTGTGTGATACAAGATGTGGGGTGTCAAAAAGCATCTCAAAAGGTGTTTCTGATCCTCCTCCAAACCCTTCTTGGCATCCTATTAATGCGTACAAATTACTTGGCATCTTACGAAACTAATTCTATGAGCACAAATATTAGAAATGGGTAATAGTGCTCTTGCAGTTTATAATCTCCTCGTATATTTGTTCTGTATACAGTAGCATGAAAGGCGTGATGAAAACTGAACATCTATTGCATAGATGGTCTCACTGGGTATGCAGACATAACTGACAATAGAAGTCTCAAATAAGAGACTAAATTGTCAATTCCCATTTCCTAGATCTAACTTTAGATTTGACATTAGTCTTGACTCGGGCGTGTTTGGTTGCAAGGAAGTGAGCGAAAGTAAGAAAACGAGGAAGTATAATTGCTCACTTCCCTATCTATCCAAACGCCAAAAAAGAAAAATGAGAAAACTCATCTTCTTTTTCTCTTTTCCCTTTTACACAATCGCTTCCTCATTTTCAGGGTGCTATGGTTAATTTTGTGATCATGTAAATCTCATTTGTAATAAGTTGTAGCTCAGAACAGTTAATTATGTGATCGTGATCATGTAAATCTCACTTGCATTCTAATTACAATCTAATTTTTATTTTTCTTAATTGATTTTTATTATAATATTATTTTGCGGTCAACTTTGTGGTCAGCTTTTTCACATTAACTTTCACATTGGGCCTGTTTGGTTAAGGGTGAAAGTGAGGAAGTGAAGAAGTGAGGAAGTGGTAATAATTCCCTTTGGAACTTGAAAATTGGTTAGTAAGTTTTCGGTATTTAGATGTTTTTGGGAACTGTGGTTTGAAAAATGTTATGTCTTTTTCGGTGTTTGGATGATAATGTGAAAGTGGAAGTGGAATAGTTGACCACAAAGTTTACCGCAAAATAATATTAAAATAAAAATTAATTAAGAAAAATAAAAATTGAACTGTATTAGAATGCAAGTGAGATTTATATGAGCAAAAAATTAACTGTTTTGTGTTACAACTTATTACAAATGAGATTTACATGACCACAAAATTAACTGTAGCACTCAGGAAATGAGGAAAAGGTTGTGTAAAAGAGAAAGTGAAAAGGAAAAGATCTTTTCCATTTTCCTTTTCCGGTGTTTGGATGAACCGCGGGAATGGGAAAGACACTTCCCACTTCCTCACTTCCACCCAATTCCTTGAATCCAAACAGCTCCATTACCATCCAAGTACTGAACAAGGCATAACATTTTCCAAACCACACATGCCAACAATATCCAAACACCAAAAAACTCACTAACCAATTCTAAAGTTTCAAAGGGAACTATTACTACTTCCTGACTTCCAACCCCTAACCAAACAGCCCCGAAGTAAAACAATTGTTGAACCAATTCATCCTTATTTGCAACTAAGGGCCTGTTTGTTTCGCCGCAAAACGTCGCAAGTCGTAAGTCGTAAAATGAGAATGGAAAAAGTGAACTGTAGCAGAGAAAATATGTTGTGTTTTACAGTGTTTGGTTGGTAAAGTGAAAGTGTAAATGGAAAAGTATATTGTGTTTTACGGTGTTGGTTTGTAAAGTGAAAGTGTGAATGAGAAAGTATATTGTGTTTTACGGTGTTTGGTTGTAACTTAAAAGTGTAAGTGGAAAAATTGGCCACAAAATTAACTGTAGCAGTGATTTAAATATTATAAATGCTATTAAATTAAATATACTATTGAAAATTAAATTGTATTAATAAATTTGAGATAAAATATTAATATTTTTAATATTTTAATTATAACAATAATATTAATAAAATATTAGTAAAATTAGTAAAATATTAACTAAATAAATAATTATAAAATTTTAAGAAAATATAAGAACATTAATAAAATTTTAAGGATACTAATAAAACATAAATATTAAAAAAATCTTAAGAAAAATAATAAAATATAGTTATAATATTATAATATTATAAAATACTTAAGATTATTATAATATTAAATTTTATTATAATAATATTGTAATATTATAAAAATATAAAATTAACAAACTAAAATATAATTATAAATTTAATAATAAAATATATTATGATATTATTATAATGAAATATTACAATATTAACATAATAAAATATTAATATAATTTTAAAGTATATTATAATATTAATAAAGTATTATTTATATTAAGAAATAAATAAATTAAATATATAATAATTTTATATTAAAAATATTATTGTTATATTAATAAAATATTAAATCTAAATAAAATATTAAGAAAATTGGTGTAAATATTAATAAAATAATAAAGTATTAAATAACATTATTAAATTAAAATATTAAATAAAATAATAAAATATTAAATATTAAAACAATATTCAAAATAATAAAAAACTAAAAATACATATATAAAATAATTAGGTAAGAAATTAAACACTATTAAAAATATTAAATATATTAAATATTTAATAATATTAAATTGTATATGATTATCAAGTAACTGCTTTGGGACTGCGAGTGTATTACAAGTGGAATTTACATGACCATAAAATTAACTGTAGCAGTTGCAAGTGGGAAAATTTGAGTGTAAAAGTGAGATATATATGACCACAAATTTAACTGTAGCAACTGCAAGTGGGAAATGAGAGTTGTATTTGCAAGATGTTTTGCAACGAAACAAACAGCGAAAAATGGAAAAAAAGTTTTACGACTTGCGATTTTGCGGCCTTTTGCGGGGAAACATACAGGCCCTAAATGTGTAACCGATACGTCATAATCAAGTATTTGTTTAATAGGTCGGGAAAGGAGATAACCTAGACCCTGAGCATCACTATCAATGTGAGGAGAGGAGAGTTGAGCATCACTATTACTAGTCTTGTGTAAATCATGACAAGGGTCCAAACTAACATTTGATACATCGTGTAAAAAATTTGTATTGGATCTGAAATGTGAGTTGGTCATAGGATGTATAGAATCAGAAAGCACGTCAGAAAAGGAATTCCTATTAGGTAATATTTATTGCTCAAGATCTCATAAGGCGATGCAAACTATCAATATTATTATTTGTTTTTTTGTCCTAAATTAAAGCGATGTTGGAATCTCCTTGAATTAGATATCAGTGGCACCAAATGAGTCAAGGGAAGGTCTGTTTCGTGCAACTCACAAATCAAAGATGAATTTACACGTTGGCAGGCACTCTGAATAGACCGTTGAGTGTTAATCTCACATTAAGATGGACCAATAACGTTGGTTAATTAATTGGATTCCTAATTAAAGTTAACTGATATTAAAGATGCCCATATTAAAGTTACATTATATATATGTTAATAATCACATGAGGTATAAAAGGAACCATGATGGGTGGTTTTATCTCAAGGGTTATTTTAGTAAATGTTGGACCCTCTTCTCTCCTCCTGAAAAGAATATAACCTAGGCTCTGTATTTGTGAGCAATAAGAGAATCCATCATATTTGCAAGGTTGTAAAAAGAAAAGGAGACAGAGAGAAGAAGGGTCTGCATTAGGGTTCTTGGAGGATTAAAGAGAAGGATCAAGTCTTCATCCATCTATTCTCTTCAGTTCATCAATGGCTTCAGGTATGGAGAATTTAGTATTGATTTAATTATGTATTTGATTTCTTGAGATGATTGATTCTAGATCCATGACTAGTTTTAATCCGCATTATAGTTTCAAATTTCTTACATTTGGTATCAGAGCCTTATTTTAGAATCAATACATCTTGGATTATGGATTATGGAAAATTAGGGTTTTTGATTAACAGTTCATAAAATAAATTTTTGATCTTTTAATTGTAGAATTTTAAGAGGATTTATTAACCATAATGTTCTGTTCAATTTCCTCTAATTGTACAATTAATCGGGATCAAATTTCAGGAATTATTAACCCTAATTTTTTCCCTAATTAAATATTTCCGCCGGCAATCTGGAACTGCCCGCGATAACAGCTTCGTCGCCTATTAGTCGACTAGCCCGAAACACTAGTCAACTAAGTATTTTTCCAGAAAAGTCTAAGGGGTACAAATTTTATTGTCCTAACCATAGTACAAGAATCATTAAAACTGGTAATGCCAGATTCCTTGAGAATGGCGAAATTAGTGGAGTGATGAACCAAGAAAGGTAGATCTTGAGGAGGTAAGGGTAAATATCCCAATACCCTTTCCTTCAAGAGAAATTGTTGTCCCTCAACTTGATCATCAAGCTGAGATACCAGAACAACATAATAATGTTGGTTCACCACTCCATGAGGATATTGCCATTGAAAATATTGTAGAACCGCCACAAACGGCAGCTTTGAGAAGATCTCAAAGGGAAAGAAGATCTGCCATTTCAGATGATTATGTGGTGTATTACATGAATCTGATTATGATATTGGGATAAATAAAGATCCAGTTTCATTTTCACAAGTCATAGAATGCAATGATTCTAGTAAATGGGTTGATGCTATGAATGAAGAGTTGAAATCTATGGACCAAAATAAAGTCTGGGATCTCGTCGAATTGCCTAATAACTGTAAGAAAGTCGGGTGTAAATGGGTCTTTAAGACCAAGCGCGACTCTAAATGCAATATCGAACGATATAAGGCCAGACTTGTGGTTAAAGGTTTCACTCAGAAAGAAGGCATTGACTATAGAGAAACCTTCTCTCCAGTATCAAAGAAGGATTCTCTTAAAATATGGCCCTGTAGCTCATTATGATTTGGAGTTACATCAATGGATGTGAAAACGACTTTTCTAAATGGAGATTTGGATGAGGAAATTTACATGGAGCAACCTGAAGGGTTCGCAAATGAAGGTAAAGAACACTTGGCTTGCAAATTAAAGAAATCCATATACGGACTTAAACAAGCTTCCAGGCAATGGTATATAAAGTTTAATGATACCATTACCTCTTTCGGATTTACAAAAAACACTGTTGATCAGTGTATATATCTAAAGACTAGTGGGAGCAAGTTTATCTTTTTGTTATGTATGTGGATGATATCTTGTTAGCCAGTAGTGATATTGGTTTGCTGTATGAAACTAAAAGCTATCTTACCAAGAATTTTCACATGGTTGATATGGGTGAGGCAACTTATGTTATTGGCATAGAGATCTTCAGGGATAGATCTCGAGGATTGCTAGGATTGTCTCAGAAAGGTTATATCAATCGAGTCTTGGAAAGATTTCATATGGAAATGTGTTCAACCAGTCTGCACCCATTATGAGGGGTGACAAATTAAGTGGGAGCCAGTGTCCTAGAAATGACTTAGAAAAAGGTCAAATGCAGAAAGTTCCTTATGCGTCAGCAGTTGGGAGCTTGATGTATGCACACACTTGTACCAGGCCAGATATCAGTTATGTTGTTGGGATATTAGGAAGATACCAGAGCAATCCAGGAATGGAGCACTGGAAATTAGCTAAGAAGGTAATGCGGTATCTTCAGGGAACGAATGACCTAATGCTCACATATAGGAGATCTGATCAGTTGGTAGTGATCGGCTATTCGGACTCAGATTTTGCTGGTTGCCCAGATAGCAGGAAGTCTACCTCAGGCTTTATTTTCTTGCTAGCAGGTGGGGCAATCTCGTGGAAGAGTGTAAAGCAGTCTATTACTGCTTCATCCACGATGGAGGCTGAGTTCATAGCATGTTTTGAAGCCTCGAATCATGCATTATGGAAGGAATTTTATCTCAGCACTTGGTGTAGTTGACTCTATTGCCAAGCCGCTGAAGATATATTGTGATAATACAACAGCCGTTTCTTCTCTAAGAATGGTAAGTACTCTAATGGTTCTAGACACATAGAACTGAAGTACATGGTGGTTAGAGAAAGAGTTGAGAAACAGAAAGTGTCAATTGAAAGTATAAGTACCACTTTAATGGTTGCTGATCCAATGACAAAGGGATTGCCTCCAAAGACATTTAAGGAACATGTTGTTAGAATGGGTCTTTTGAGCAATCTGTAAATGTATGTTTTGGTACTTATGTAATTGACATTATTGCGCAATAAAAGTTTGTTTCTGTGTTTCCTATTATCCAATTGTGTGTGCACATATTATGTATGGATGTTTGTTAAACAGGAAATGTCTTTACAAGACAATTACAGGGGTCATTTTGGTTATGGACTCAATTAGTAAGGGTTATCAATGTTGTGGTACATAGAAGGGAGTATGACATGGATGTTGTATAACTGCTATGACTCGCATTGGTGGTTCAAGCTAATTGCAGTATTACAGTGTTTCATAATTTGGGCTTATCAGTTGTTGTTTTTAAAAATTCGTGATCACGTGTCAAGGTTTTTCAGTATGGAATCCAATGGAGTCAAAATGTTTTGAAAATGAGTTTTTTCTTTTATTTGTTTTTTAAAGTTTTTAACCTAATCGGTTAATGGTCCAAGTGGGAGAATGTTAATCTCACATTAAGGTGGACCAATAACCTTGGTTAATTAATTGGATTCCTAATTAAAGTTAACTGATATTAAAGATGCCCATATAAAAGTTACATTATATATATGTTAATAATCACATGAGGTATAAAAGGAACCATGATGGGTGGTTTTATCTCAAGGTTATTTTAGTAAATGTTGGACCATCTTCTCTCCTCCTGAAAAGAATATAACCTAGGCTCTGTATTTGTGAGCAATAAGAGAATCCATCATATTGCAAGGTTGTGAAAAGAAAAGGAGACAGAGAGAAGAAGGGTCTGCATTAGGGTTCTTGCAGGATTAAAGAGAAGGATCAAGTCTTCATCCATCTATTCTCTTCAGTTCATCAATGGCTTCAGGTATGGAGAATTTAGTATTGATTTAATTATATATTTGATTTCTTGAGATGATTGATTCTAGATCCATGGCTAGTTTTAATCCGCATTATAGTTTCAAATTTCTTACATTGAGATGTTGAAATCATTAGGACGATGATCATCTCTTTTGTGATATTGCAAATTGATGCTCCAGAAGTTGTATTCACAATTCTTTTTTTATATTCATAGAGAAGGCTATGACTGCACAAATCAACCAGCAAATATCATTTCTTAAAATTAAAAAAAAAAAAAACATGAAGAAATACTGGGTTTGTGATAGAGAAGTGATCTCCAAACTAGATTAGAGGTTATATCTCATGACTCATATAAAAACTTTACCGACCCGTCTGTCCGTCTTCTTCCACGCGCGAGAGAGAGCAACGTCGATCCCTCCTCCTTCTTCCTCTCTCAGCTCCCCTTCTTCCTCTTTCTTCATCCTTCCCCTCATCTTTCTTACTGATCAATCGGTTTCCCACAAACGGCAGTATACTACTATCATATCATATACAAACCGGGGGTTGGATGCTTTTAAGGACCCACGTCTAGATCCAATAACCAAACGGATCTACAACCATTTCCAAATAACAAAACACCCAGGTAGTTATTCGCAAAATCTCCGTGTTAAGCATCGCCAGTCTTCTTCTTCACCCACCGATCTGAAAAAAGAAGCGAGCTTTCTCTCCGAATCGAGCTCCAAGCAATGGCGGATCTCGGCTCTCACCGCTCCCCAACGGACCTCTTCGGCAATCCAATCGACGACTCCTCCCCTCTCTGGTTCAAGTCCTCCTCCTTCTTGAGCCCTCCTTCGACCCCGAGTCCTACATGAACGACCTCAAGTCCTTCGTCCCCCTCGAGTCCCTCGCCCAGGAGCTCAGATCTCATCTCTCCTCCCTCAAGTCCGAGCTCGTCGACCTCATCAATCGCGACTACGCCGACTTCGTCAGCCTCAGCACCAGGCTCGTGGATGTCGACTCCGCTGTCGCTCGGATGCGAGCGCCCATTGTCGAGTTCAGGGAGAAGGTATTAGGGTTTCGGGAGGCGGTGGACACGGCGCTCGGGAATCTGAGGGAGGGGCTCAGGCAGCGGGCGGAGGCCGCGGCCGCCAGAGAGGTCCTCGAATTGTTGCTTGATACGTTCCACGTGGTGTCCAAGGTGAGTGGTGATCATTATTATGTCATGGATCTGGACTCCTAGGTCGATTTTAATTGAAATTGATCGTGAAATTTAGGCTAAAATATTTGCCAATTTAACTGTAATGACATTGATTTAACTGTCAAAAACTGGTGTGGAGTAGCTAGATTTTAAGTGAATTGCTCAACATATTGGTTTTGAAGAATGAAATGTGCTATATGGAGTTGTGGTTGGATGTGCAAGCTATAAAAAATTATCTTTGCATGATTTTGGCACTTGTCAAGAGATGAAATTTATTAGGTACGCAATTGTTGACATTTGCGTAATTGCGTGGATCTATGCGCTCTTTCTTTTGGCAGCTAACTTCTATGTTTGTAACCTAAGAAGTAAGTACTATTAAGTTTGAATGCAGCAACATATATTTAGCTTTCAAAACTAGTGTTAAGTGGCTAGACTTACTATATGCCACATTGTGAATTGGATGCCGAAGAGTCAAAATGTTGAACACTTGCATCAATGTGAGCCCTTGTTATCTTTTGCTGTCATGTAATATGAAATTGTTACTGGAGAGTTCAAGTATTAGTTTAAATTTGAAATGCGATTGCTATGCTTCAGACCTGATGTTTCTATGTATTTATTGGTTCAAATGTGTAACTAAAAATTATACATTTGAACTGGTTCAGATCCAGAACAAATTGCTGAAATTTCTCAGATAGAGCTCTGATCTATAGGTATTTTGTGAAAATGATGCATTTTTTTCAATTAATTGTACTATAATATAAGTTCCGTGTTCATGGCTCAGTGGCTTTTCAGTGATCAAAAATGAAACACTGTTATAACCTTTATAAAATTTGATGGCACGGAGGTTTACTTCTAGACTTTAGGAATATCTGGTTTTGCTTTTGGAGATTCAAAGTTTCAGGAGAGGAGCGAACAAGGGTTTAATTAGTGTGCATTAAGATCAAGATTCTTGCATGCCTCAATAACCTTTGCTTCTTCACTGGATGGAATACCAGCTAAGCATGCCTTTGCTTTCTTTTTGTACAGGTAGAAAAGCTCATCAAGGAGCTACCTAGTATGCCAGCTGATGGGTCCACTGTAGATATAGTTCATTTAGAAAAGAGTACAATAATCAATGATACCTCCTTGCAACACATGGAAAATGGGACGACTCTCAGAGAAACTCAAAGTCTTCTATTGGAAAGAATTGCTAGTGAGATGAATCGGCTAAAATTCTACATTAGTCATGCAAAGGTCCATCTCATTCTCAATAATCTAAATTCCAATTTATTACTGATTTCTTATTCACTTCATATGGTTTACTTTTCTTATTAAAGGCAGATGATGATAGCAAAACTTGAAATGTTATAATACCCTTGCCATATGATTTACCAACTGATTGAGCTATAATTAAAGTTGATCTATAATCTTTCTGAGATAAAAATAAATTTCATTATGGGAAGTGGTTGGTTGAAAGGAAGTATGAAGTGTAACATACGATTTTTGTTCTCTGTCCTATGCTACCTACAATACCCCGAATAGACACGAAGAGATTCACATATAAAACTTATGAATGAATGATAATCTTCTCGAATATATTCCTTAGATCCTACTTCAATAAGTAGAGCACATGAATCTTCCTCAATTTCCTACTTCACCTTTTCTGGATAAAGGAGTCACATTTGCCTTCAAGTGAAGTATGACTACAGGATTTATATTAAACTTCTATTATGAACTTAAAAAAGAATCTTAAGATTCTTAACAACTCTAGTGTGTGACTATCTGCAGCACATTAATTGTTTCTTCCAATTCATGCTGTAGGAACAGTCTGATGAAAGGAAAATGCCTATTATTCTTAAGAAAAGGGAACAACTTCTGCTTGCAAATTCAGATTCCTTTTAGTTTGTGCTGGAAATCTATCAAGCTTTTTAATGTTTTTGAGCATAAATAGATATCTCAGGTAGCACCATCCTTTTAAACTTAGCTGATTCATTCTTTAGGACTCTTCATTGGCTGAGATCACCCTCTTGTCCTAGTTTAGAACATTGTCAATCACTAATCCTTTTCTATTTTGATTTTTGTTTTTTGCTCTCCTGAGAAGGAATGAGGACTACAAAAGTATTTTGAAATTAATTGCACATCTTGCACATTTCCCATTGCTTAAGTTTACCCATACCAACTCATCTAGAAAGCCTGTGACGTAAACACACTCCATACCAACTCACCTAGGAAGCCTGTGACATAAACACACTCCAGCACATGACTTCTATAGCTAATGATGGCACAATTCCTCTTTACTCTTTAGCTGTTAACATGATCCAATAGTTATGAAGCCGACAATTTGTTTATATCCATAGAATCCTACTTTTGTGGGCTTAATGCCATATGTCTTTGCAATTACACTTTCTATATTCTGGAATTTGGACCTCAAAAGAATAATAGACAGACCCATCTCGTACTCAAAAAACAATTCTCTTTACAAGCATAATGCAATTGAAGTAATATGGTGCAAGGAACAGATACTTGTACATTCTAGCTTCAACTAATGGTCTGATTATACTTTTCTGATATAAATTCAGGTCATTCATCTTATTTTATTTTTTTATTAGAATACATCATGTTATCATCTTAAATCTAAACTCTTTTATTATCAAAATGTTGGTATATACTTTGAAGCATGGTTTAAAATCTCACTATCAGTATGAGTATGAGCCAGTTGATTTTTTTACTTATGTTGCATGGACACGTTCACATCAATATAGGCACGACATGCCAACACGCGACAAATTCTTTAAAATACACACGATATGTGTGTCTAACACGCTCGTCGGTGGGCGTTCGACACAATGACTTCTTAATAGGAGTGTCCGTGCTACATAGATTTTTAGTATTAATATCATCAATATCAGCAATACCGACCACATCGGCCAAGATACCACTAATTATATGTTAATATCATATATGGTACCTCAAAACCCGATATGATATTGCTGATAGATATTAGAGTTGGCCAATATTTGATATCATGCTTTGAAATATGATTTTGTGTTTGAAAAAAGGCTCCACTGCAAGACTGGTCAAATGGAATGACGGCTGCCAAATTCTTGGTTGTGCAAACTATGAAAATGGGATTTTTCATAGGACCTAAAAGGATGGATATTTATTAGGAATATATGCCTTATTGGTTGGGGTATAAATGGATATTTGAAATATTGGAATCTGCTTCGTATTCGCATCTATTTAAGCGGTTACAGATATTCCTAATCAATATTCAACTCGCTTAATATCCGACCATTTAGTATTCATTTGTAAATGAAGTGGATGCGAGTATTGTGGTATCGGTTCTATTTTATATCCGCTCTGTTTATAATTTATATATATTTATCTATATATTTTGTAATTACTGAATATATGCAATAAATATAATAAATAATTATTATGTAATGTTTCTTATTTCTATATTAGTAACACATCTTCTGAATTTTATATTATAAGTTTCATTTTTGATGGGTTTATAATAGGGGAAAAGTTATTTTATGAGCTAATAGCCTATTTACAAAAGTGAGGTACATGAGATTAAAAATGTGTTCAAACCCTTGCGCACAGTTGACTTGTTAGGGTGGGCCTTAGTACTTTTTCCTCTCACAAGCTCATGTTTATAAATGATTTGCTAGCTCATAAACAAATATACAATGTTTGTAAATGGATATCCGAAATATTCAAATTTACTTTGTATCCACATGGAAGCAGATACAAATAGTAATAATGAGAATCCAACTCTATTTAATATCCTTTGTATGAGTATCCACTTTTTAATGGAGTGAATCTATGAAGCATGAACACGCGCCCAGGGCTGCCTGTTCATGTTGGGTATGTTTCAGACATGGACACGTGCTCGACACACACATGACACGTGTCAGACATGACCAATCTGTGTCTGACATGAGTCAATTGTTTTGACTCGCCGACACGGTCAAACTCAACCTGGACACGGCTCGGACACATTTTGATGGGTTTGTGTGTTCGTAGGATCGAACCCATCCCCATTACTAACCGTAAACCCCCAATTTTCTCTCACAATTGATCTCTCTCAAATCCTCAAAGGAGAAGAACCCAACTTGCTACCTTCTCGTCGTTCTCTGGCTGTGGAAGGTGATCGTCGGAGCTGCAACCTTGTCGTCCTCTCGCAGTCGAAGCCATCCTCTCGCAGCGATCTCGTTGTCATCCTCTCGAAGTCATCGCCCTCGAAGGTTCTCGTCATCGCCATCCTCTCGCAGTGTCTTCTCTATGCTCTCTCTGCTCATCTCTCTGCTCTAAATCTCTCTCGAGATTGAGAGAAGGCAGAGAGAGATCGAGAGAGAGAGAGAGAGAGAGAGAGAGAGAGAAAATTATTGTATTTAGAGCAATATGATTTCAATGGAAGGTTCCTCAAGTGGAATAGTGCATACTTACGTCTCTTTGGAAGTATGTAAATAAAGTAGAGAAATTTGAAAAGGGAGGAGATGAAAGTGTATTTATTGCCTTTAAACATTTAATGGATCATACTCAAGACTCAAGACCTATCTCACGCAGATAACAGACAAGGAATAAATATGTGTGTAACGATTAAGCCCTACAACACAAGGGACATGACAAAGGAGATGGAGCAAGCGAAAATGAGATTGAAGGTTTATATGCCTAAGAACATAACTTTGCCTTTATTTTTAACGTCAAGTGCGGCCGATGGAAATACAAGTGGTCCAAGTGAACTGAAGAAGAGGAGAGGGTCAACACCGTGGATCAAACATTCATTTCAGGGTGCCAATATTCTAGATTTTGCTACTCTTTCTCTTGATGAATCCACGATGGAGGCGATATTGTTTGCTGATGATGGAGAAAGAGATAATGAAGAAGTCATTGGACTAGGTTCATTTCATCTTGATCCTTGAGGTATGATCGTGTTGTTTGCGGATCGATGGAACATGTAAATGATATTTTAGTTTATAGATTGATATTTTATAAATTTATCTTTATATAATAATAATAAAATATTGCTTGCTATGTCTCCGTATCCTAATTTTTTTGATTTTGCCGTATCCCTTCTCATGTCCGTGCATCATAGGAGTGGATACAAATATCGTGGTATTCGCTTGTATTTACTCAGCTCACATCCCTACTTATTCGCCACTTGTTTTTAAGCTTATTGCGCTGATCTTGTTGGATTAAGATTTTCGATGAGGATGTGATAAGTTGTGCTAAAGCCTAAAGGGAATCATGTTCATCTATAAGGCCCATGAGACTAATAATTTAAAGTTATAAATGTTGATGAAATTATATTTATATTTTTTTATCTTAATATTAAATTAGACTAAACCTTGTAAAGTTATTATGATAAAATTGGACATAATGGGTTAGTAATGTGTTCTTTTTTATTTTCCCTATAGCAAATATATCATCTTTCCTCTTTTTTGGACCTTTTCCCTTTCTAGGAGAATTTGAAGGACAACCAATTGGTCTTTTACAGTTATGGCAATCTCCATCTAATTTCATAGTTTCTTTTGTCAACATGAAACGTCTCATTAATATTGTATTGGGTTGTGGCCTACCTGAGACGATATCGACTCGATATTGAAACCAATCTCAACCGATATTGGAAAAGGCCTGATCCATTTTGGATTTCCCCCTAAAGTTATAAAAGAAAGAAGATGAATTGCAACTGATTCTCCTTGCCTCGTGCCCTGACAATTCCCACCTCTGACAACTCGCGTGCCCCAATTGATCAGACACAATTTTAATGTCCATTACCTTTGTTTCTCAAGAGCTATGGGATTATAGTGAATTAAACCTAAACAATCACCGGCTAATGCTATCAATCCATTCAACTTATTGAGAGAAGATTTGCTAAAAGAATCCTTCAAAGAAAAGAGTAGATTTGTTGATTTTTAACTTTTATTAATATACTCAACAACCAATGCTAGTTTATTGAGCCCTTTGGCTCAATTTCTGAAATAGAGTTGGAGCGCTAGGTACACTTAGGGCGTGTTTGGTTGCAAGGAAGTGGGTGGAAGTAAGGAAATGTAGAAGTATAATTGCTCACTACCCTATCTATCCAAACACCAGAAAGGAAAATAAGAAAACCCCTTTTCCTTTTCTCTTTTCTCTTTTCTTTTTTACACAACCATTTCCTCAATTTCAGAGTGCTACAGTTAATTTTATGGTCATTTAAATCTCATTTATAATAAGGTGTACCACAAAGTAGTTAATTTTTTGATCATGTAAATTTCACTTACATTCTAATTACAGTTCATTTTTTATTTTTTTGATTAATTTTTAGTTTAATATTATTTTGCGGTTAAGTTTGTGATCAACTTTTCTACTTCCACTTCCACATTACCATCCAAACACCGAAAAAGACAAAACATTTTCCAAACCACACTTCCCAACAACATCCAAACACCGGAAGACTTACTAACCAATTCCCAAGTTCCAAAGGGAACTATTACTACTTCCTCACTTTCTCACTTCCAACTTTAACCAAACAGGCCCTTAAAGGAAATGGATTGATACTTAGATCTTATGTGGTTGAAGTACCCAAAAACGATCTCATACAAGGAGGAGACACAAAGTCTACCAAGAAGGAGATAAACAATAGCTCATGAGGATATTGAACTCAATTAAGAAGCATATAAAATGTTTAGTTTGTGCCATGAATTTTGTGTTCATTTATATCTTTGCCCTCCATGCCACATCTAAGTTTGTAACAATAATCTTTTAGTTTTATCTCCTTATTCATGTAAGTTAAATCATATTTTTTATATCCTATCTATATAGATTTGCGCCCACAGCCACTACAACGACTATTGTTTTATACTGTTTGTTGAAGTATGATAAAACTCAATTGGTTATTCAAAAAAAAAATGTCAAAACATTGCTAATTATATTAACAATTTGTTTAGTAAATTTAATTACTTTTTATAATTTTTTTACTAAGCAAGCGATATGACAACAATGATATATCCAATATTCTCATTATCACTGATATTAATACCATAAATGTACCGCTGATACTAATACAGTTATGAGATTTCAAACCTTCGGCTCTTTTGAGAAGGATTTGCATTCAAAATTGAAATTAGGAAAAACAAGTTGGGCATCCACTCTTTTCAAGCTGATTTGTATCATTTAGAGCTTCTGATATATTATCAATATTGTATTGGGTTGTTAGGTACCTGATGCGATATTAACTCTACTATTTCCATTGATATCGGGGCTGATATTTCTGTTATTGGCAACCAATATTGAGGATATTGATATAAAAATTCATTTTAGCCCCTTTAAATAATATTGATCAACTTTAACAAAGTAGATCTTTCATTTAATTGCCTTAATATGGAATTTGAATGGGAAAATTTTGGCTTCAAATCCTTTTGGAACCAGACAAGTCTATCTCTATACACAGGTTATGTGTGTGTGTGGTTGGGGGGGGGGGGGGTGCCTGGGATGAGCTGAGCACAACTAACTCATGTTTATTCAATCCCAAAGTTAGGTTCAGGCTCAGCTCAATGACTCATTTAGTTCTACAATGATCTTTAACGGGGTCAAAACCGAACCAAGCTCAAGCTTTCCAAGCTCTTTTACAGCTCTGTAGAAGATGGTAGTGTGCCTTAGGGCCATAGTTTATTTTCGGTGTTTGTTAATATGGAGACACAAGCCGGGAAACTGGATGAATTTCTTTAGCTATTTCTTATTTTTGTAACAAAATTGACACTTTTTCTGGAGAGAAATCAAAACAAATGCGGCAGTTCTGAGTATAAATACTTTGGTGTTATTACTATCTTTCATTAGATATGCATTTCTTTCCAAACTCTTGGAATAATTTTCTTTTGTTATTCTTATTACTGTTGTACCCAATAAATGAAATAACAGCTGTTCAATTTTTTCGACTATATCTATGAATTATAAATCAGTACTTGGTCTTTAAAAACTTATGCTGTTAAACATTCTTACTTTTGGTCTATATTATGGCAGTACAGAACCTTCCCTTCATTGAAAACATGGAGAAGCGGATCCAGAGTGCTACCCTTTTACTGGACGGTAGCTTAGGATACTGTTTTGTAAATGGCTTAGAGCATCGTGATGCAACTGCTATTTACAACTGTTTACGTGCATATGCTGCAATTGATAACACCTCAGCTGCTGAAGAAATTTTTCGCACAACTATCGTGGCACCTTTGATTCAGAAAATTATTCCATATGGAACCCAGGTGGTTGGTGGGGCTTCTTCTGATGACCTTGAGGAGGATTATCAACAGATTAAACAATGCATTGAGAAGGATTGCAAATTTTTGCTGGAAATATCTTCATCAGGTTTTGGAAACTACCACCATGTATTGTCTTATAATTCCTTTCCTAAAAGTATCAACTTATTCAGTAGTCCTTGTGGTTTTCAGCAAATTCAGGGTTTCATGTTTTTGATTTCCTCGCCAATTCAATACTTAAAGAGGTCCTTTTGGCCATTCAAAAGGGAAAACCAGGGGCATTTTCACCTGGCAGACCTACGGAGTTTCTGAAGAACTACAAGTCAAGCTTGGGTTTCTTGGCCTTTCTTGAAGGTATTTCACCTTTGAGCAGACTTTTTAAATGCTTCATGGAATGTGCTGAGATTCTTAAGCTTGTTCTAGACTTCTAGTATTCTTTTGATTTGGAGCTCACCAGTTAGTGAGTGCTGGTCAGGTATACATCTATAAGCAGTCGTTTTGTTAGCAGACTTTTGTTCTATACCTTTTCTGTATTTTATTCAACTTACTCTGCAGGTACCATTTTTGGAATTTGAGGCAACAGATTGGGTCCATTTGGATGACTGTGCTGCTTCGCGCCACCCCCCCCCCCCCCCCCCCCAAAAACACCGCGCGCGCACGTGTGGGTTTTGGTTTGGGGGGGGGGGGGGGGGAGCGGCACAGTCATCCAAATGGACCCAATCTGTTGCCTCAAATGCCCCCACCCACACACACGCGCGCGCGCACACTCAACACTTGTATACACACAAGCATGTCCGCTGTACACAATGCACACCCATGCTAGGTTTCTAGGGACTGACTAAACAACATGCTCACAACAGAGGATATATAGTTTTAGTGACGGGTGTATTTTTTGCGATAACATCAGGATCTTGTCTGCCTGACATATCGTAATGATTTTGACCGTAAATTGCAGCTTGTATGTGTGCGCGTTTGTTTGTGAGTGTGGTTATATATATATATATATATATATATATATATATATATATATATATATATATATATATATATATATATATATATATATATATATAGAGAGAGATAGAGATAGAGAGAGAGAGAGAGAGAGATAGACTTGTATCCTTTCAAAAGGATTTGATCCCGGATCCTTCCCACTCAAATTCAACCCTCCAACATTCGAATACAAGATCCACTCCGTTGAAGTTGATCTATACTATTTCAAGTATCTATAAACCAAAAATCAAGTGTTTTAAATACTTTTTGCCCATCCATCAAGTAGGGGAAAAACGGACGGCCTAAATAGTGAGTTGGTTAGTTTAACGGTGTAGAACATTTGAAATCTAACAAAAATTAGTTTATAGGGGTTTTTAAATGTTTAGATCATAATGAAATGGCCGGATCGAGAATTTGTATGTCTAAAGACATATATATATATCATATGTTATTAATCATACATCTGTTTGTTATTTAGGTTACTGTCCATCTAGATCTGCTGTGTCTAAACTTCGGTCTGAGGCTGTCTACACAGACTTCATGCGACAATGGAATGTTGGGGTTTATTTTCACTTAGGTATTTGGATCTGGTGACAATTGATGTTTAATTTGATGAGGAAACCGATGTTTAATTGGTTAGAAGAGGCATCATTCAACTAATATTTCAATTAAATTAGATTTCAGGAAATTGCTGGGTCCCTGGATTCTGCGCTTATGGTCTCTACTATTACCCCAGTTGACAACAAGCAAGGGAAATACCCAAAATTAAAATTAAAACAAAGCATTACACTATTGGAAACATTGAGATCCTGCTGGAGTGAGGACGTTCTTGTTATTTCATGCTCTGATAAATTCCTACGTTTATCACTGCAACTTCTTTCAAGGTCAGATTTCACAAGTCCAGTTTGGATGTCTCTCATCTTTTCTGTTATTTTGGTTTTACCATGCAGACATTTATATATATACACATGTATAGACTGCACACACTCAAAAGTTATTTTTTACTTTTTACATGTATTAGGTATTCAACTTGGCTATCTTCTGGTCTGGCTGCTCAAAAAGGGGATAGCACACTGTCAAACTCTACTCCCAATTCTGAGTGGGCTGTCGTGGCTCAAATAGAGGATTTTATATATGTATGAATATTTCTCTCTCTTCTCCCCCTTTAGATTAATATAACTGGCTTCTAATTATCTTTAATTATTTTTACTAAATCTCTTTTATATTTTTCATAAGTTATTGGCTGAAATATTATTCAGATCCAGGTTTGGAACTTTTGATCAGACCCATCAAAGCAAATTGGAAGGCTGATTGTATTGATTTCAGTCAAAACCTGAAACTGGGAACTATACATTAAAATGCCAATCTTCATAGTGGACTAACCTTCTGATAGAGGGGTCTTTGACTGATTAGAGAAAAGAGGGGGCTATCAAACTCGAAATTTCGTAAGACATAAATAAGAGAAGGGAGAAGAGGAAATGGATAAAATAGAACAACGATAAAGGAAAGAGAAGTGACTAGGAAAGGGATGGTTTGGTCATTGTTTACTTTTAAAATATTAAACCATTTTAAATATAAGCCAATGATCTTTGGCCTCCTTCTATCCCACCTACAAATAGTCCTATATTTTCAACCTGAATCTTGTTGTAAATTGATGAATCTTGAAAGTCACTCAGAGGGGGGGTGGTGAATGGGTGAATTTATTATTCTAACAGAGATTAAACCAATCAATTTTATTATATATATATATATATATATATATATATATATATATATATATATATATATATATATATATATATGGGTCAAGTGCTCTTAGTAGGTCTCCTTAGATTGTAATCTAAGGAGACGGCTTAAAATTCCAACATCCTGATTTTTTTCCATGATCCGAACGCACATTATCATATTCATGTTATAAGATGTACGCATATAAAAAATCGCGTGATTTGAAGTTCATATACTCATTGATCTAATCGTTCCATTTTGTTCTACTGTTAAAAAACGTTAATGTTTGAACCCAAAAAAAATAGAGTAAATGAACTTCAAATCACGTGATTTTTTATATGCATACATCTTATAACTTGAATATGATAATGTGCGGTCGGATCGTGAAAAAAACGGATGTTGGAATTTTAAGCCGTCTTCTTAGATTACAATCTAAGGAGACCTACTAGGAACACTTTTCTCTCTCTCTCTCTCTCTCTCTATATATATATATATATATATATATATATATATATAAGCACAAGCAATCAAATAAAACAAAGTAAGAAGAGTTAGAGAGAGTGCAAACACAAAGATGGCGATATATCCTGGTTCCACCCCCTGGTGTACGTTCAGTCCCCCCCCCCCCCCCCCGGGAGATTTATCTTACAAAAAAAACGCGGTTTGGAAGCCACGACTTCTTTCAACTCACTTCTCTCCTTTGGACAACACTCGTTATAAAGAAAGACAGAGAGAAACAATAGTGATCAAATGACCATAAGATCTCTCAATCTTAATCCTATAGTAAGGAAGAGTATAGGGAAGAAGCTCGTAGGTTTAGTGTGTGGAAAGGAGAAAACTCAAATGAAAATTCAGAGATTTGAAAGTTATAACTAGAACTTTTTGAGAATAATTTAAAAGAGATAGCTTCACTAACTGTGACACAAAGAGAACAATACTCTCTTAAATAGAGTTTCAAAAATAGTTGTTGTAAGAAATCATTCATTCAAGAATTTAGCTGTTGGAAAAAGATTTGATTTGCTAAAGAATAGTTAGGCAATCTTTAGAAAATCAAATTTAAATGGAAACCCTTCAAAAAAGATTTTTGCAGAATTAAAAGGGATATCTTTTAATTTCTTTTTAGCAATCTTTTGAAAATCGAGAATTTGAATGGAAACTTTTCAAAAAAGATTTTTGCAGTATTAAAAGGGATATCTTTTAATTCCTTTTCTTATGAAAACCGAATTTAAATGAAACTTTTCAAAAATGATTTTTGCAAAATTAAAAAGGATATCTTTTAATTCTTTTTATCAATCTTTTGAAAATCGAATTTGAAGGCCGAATTTAAATGGAAAATAATGTTTGCAGAATTAAAAATGATATCTTTTAATTCCTTTTTTAGCAATCTTTGATAATTGTGTTTGATAAATGGAAACTTTTCAAAAAAAAAAAGATTTTTGCAGAATATAAAAGGGATTTTGAAAATCTTTTAATGACATGTGTGTGTGTATCCAAGAGCTTCTAAAACATATTCTATTTTACTTTAACAAAATAACTAAGACCTACTCAAATTGAACCAAAGTGAAAGTTGTTGCATGCAACTCGATCTCCAATCTTGACCTGAATTTTCAACTTGAGCTTAATCTTTCTTGAATTTCAACTTGAGCTTGAGCTTGAGTCTTGACTTGATCTTGGGTCTTAACTTGGTTCTTATTTATCTTGAGGGAGATGCAAAATTGAGCACCTTTTATATAGCTTGAATAAGTGCAAGAGCTTCTCAGTTCCTCCTTCCTCCTTGTAGATTTGCAATCTCAGGTCTAGTCCATTCATCCTCTGTCTAAAGTATCAATTTTCTTTGGTTCATATGCATAGTGAACTACACACTCAACAAGCAACATTAGTACCATTTGGATGGTTTGTTAATCATCATCAAAATATGGGGTCAACAATCTCCCCTTTTTTTGATGATGACAAGCATCCATCTCATATAAAAAATTGAACATAAAATACCAAATGAAAGGAAAAAAAAGCTTCCCCTATTTATATGAATCTACTTACCATAAATTTCTCCCTGGCAATCATCAAAATGGGAACAATATTCAAATAGATCAATATAGCACATAGATCAATATAGCGCAAGAAGAATTATGAAACAAATAAAAGGGATAAAAGGATAAACTCCCCCTATCAAAGAGTATATAAAACTACTACAATTCATTTGTCAGTTTGTTGGAATTACTGCCATGTTAATTCTCAAGTGCTCGGATTTACACCAACCTCCTGTTGGACTTACAACCAATACACTTCTATTGCATTGCCCTCAGACCTTTACTACCAACACACTTAACCAATGACTTGTAGAGACAAACAAAGATTAATTTGATACCAAAATACTCAAAGAAAAGCTAACATAATACCAAATGAAAATGGAAGATTAACCTCAACAAGAAATGCACATTCCTAAATAGAAGTCAACTTTGCATAGAGGTTTAGTAAAGATGTCAGTTAATTGATGTCCAGTGTCAACATAGATTAATGAGACATCTTGTTTTTCAACATGATCTCTCAAAAAATGATATCTAACATCGATATGCTTGTTTCATGAGTGTAGCACTGAATTCTTTGAAATGTTAATAGCGCTATTATCACAAAGAATTCTGGTATTATGAAAATGCAACTCAAAATTCACAAGAATCTGTTTCATCCATAGGATTTGAGCACAACAAAGACCCGCGGCTATATATTCCGTTTTGGTTGTAGATAAAGCAAGATAATTTTGTTTCTTAGATGACCAAAAAAATTAAAGAGTTACCAAGAAAATGACAAGTGCCACTAGTGCTCTTGCGATCCAATTTGCTTCCAGCAAAATCGGAATCACAATATCCTACCAAGTCAAATGAAGTGTGTTTGTGGTAAAGCAATCCTAGTTTAATGGTGCCATTTACATATCGCATCTATTAAATGAGATGTTCTATGAGATGATTGAAATTTAGCACATGCACACACACTGTACATAATATCTGGGCTACTAGCGGTTAAATAAAGTAGATTACTAATTGTACTTCTGTATAGTTTTTAATCTACCATATCACCTTATTCATCTCTGTCAATTTTGATTGAATTACTCATCGGGGTTGATGCATACTTTGAGTTCTCCATTCCAAACTTCTAAAGTTCTTTAGCATATTTGCTTTGTGACTGATTCTTTTATCTCCTTGGTTAATTTGCAAGCCAAGAAAGAATGTGAGTTCACACATTATACTCATCTTAAATTGCTCCCGTGTTACTTTGGAAAAATCCTCACACAAAGAGACATTAGTAGAACAAAAAATGATATCGTTTACATATATTTATATCAAAAGAAAATCATCATTTTATTTCCTCACAAATAAAATATTATCAATACGTCCTTTAGAAAAACCATTTCCAAAAGAAAATTGAAAGTCTAGCATATGAAGCTCTAGGAGCGTGTTTCAAACCATATAAAGCTCTTCGAACACGATAAATATGATTTGAAAAATTTAGATCTTCAAAAACCTGGTGGTTGTTTAACATAAACCTCTTTGTTGATAAAATCATTCATAAGCACTTTTCACATCCATTTGAAAAAGTTTGAAATCTTTAAAGCTAGCAAAAATTAAAAACATATGTATAAATTCCAATCTTGCAAGTGGTGCAAAAGTTTCATCATAATCAATGCCATCTTCTTGATTGTATCTTTGGACAACTAATCTAGCTTTATTTCTAGTAACTATGCCAAACTCATCAAGTTTATTTCGAAAAACCCATTTTGCACCAATAACCGGATGATCAGGTCTAGGGACAAAAAACCAAATATTATTTCTATGAAAATTAATTCTTCACATGCATAGCTAAAAAGCCAAAATTCAACATGCATAGCTAAAAGCCAAAATTCATCAAGTAAAGCAATATCAATGTTCTTAGGTTCTAATTGAGATAGAAATGCAAGGTTCTGCATTCGCTTAGAGCCTTAGAACGTGTCAATATTCTTTGAGAGATATCTCCAATGATTTGTTTCTTTGGATGGCTTGTTGCGAACTTTCATACTTTTGGAAGATCCTTGTTTGTTTCATCCACTTTTTCATATTGTTCTTTTGGAGCTTCTGTTGTAGATAGTTCTTTGATATGTAGTAGTACATTTGGCTCATCCACATATTCTTCCTCATTGTCCCTAATAGTCACATTCCTGGGCAAAACAACGTTTGATTCGTCAATGGTAACATTTATAGATTCTTCAACTATAAGTGTTCGCTTGTTGAAGACTCTATATGCCTTACTCTTTGGAGCATAACCCAAAAATATTCCAACATTTAACTTTAGAATAAAAAATTTCACAACTATCCTTAGTATTTAAAATAAAACATTTACATCTAAAAATTCAAAATATCCAATAGTGGGAGATTTTTCATAATAAAGCTCATAAAGGGTATTCTTAGGAGGGTCGAATCAGAACACGATTTAAAACATGGCAAGCCGTGTTGACGGCTTCCGCTCAAAAATATTTTAGCAAGACTCAACATAGTGCATGCCATTTCTTGAATAGTACGATTCTTCTGTTCAACAACACCATTTTGTTGTGGTGTTCTTGGTGCGGAGAACGTATGTGAGATACAATTTTTTATACAAAACTTATCAAAAAATTCATTTTCAAATCCACCACCATGATTACTACGAATTTTGACAATTTTAAAATCTTTTTCATTTTCAACCTTTTTACAAAAATGAGAAAATTCAATAATAAACCACTTTTGTTAGCAAGACATACAACCCATATACATCGTGAAAAATCATCAATAATGACAAAAACATAGTGCTTTCCTCATAGAGGGGCAACTCTTATAGGTCCAAATAAATCAATGTGAAGTAATTGCAAGGGTTTACAAGTAGATACCTCGTTCTTAAATTTGAAAGAACTTTTCGTTTGTTTATCTTTAGCACAATTTTCACAAGGAGTATCTTTGACTAATGCTAAGTTTGGCAAGCTCCTTATCAAACTCTTCTTCTTTAATTTCAAGATCAACTCCATGTTAGCGTGTCCAAGCCTTCTGTGCCAAAGCCAAGCATCATTGTCCATGGCGGCAAGACACCTAATCGTTTGATCTACAAACTCATTAATCTCAAATATGTACACGTTAGATCTTCTTAGAGCAACAAAAATGATCTTTTCATCAAAACTTACAATACATCTATTTGATTTAAAAATAATATCATATCCTTTATCACTTAATTGACTGATGCTGATATGATTGTGATTCAAACCTATGACCAAATACACATCTTCTATGATAGTTGAAGATTCCTTACCAACATTTTCACATCTAATGATTTTACCTTTTTCACCGCCACCAAAGGAGACATTGCCTCCTTCAAATCTTGATAGGGTCGCGGAGAGATCTTTATTACCGGTCATATGGTGCGAGCAACAATTATCAAGGTACCACATCTCCTTACGTCTTGCTTGGGAGTGTCCTTACAGGATGTGAAGTATTTGCTGATTTAGGTACTCATGTCTTGGGTCCTTGTATGTTAGAACTTTGGTACCCTTAGGTACCCACATCAAACCATAAAAAAATAAATATTTTTTTAAACTTTGTAATGAGTTTTGATGTGACCATCTCGCATGCGATAAGTACAATTAAACTCTCTTATAAGGTGGAGTGTGATGATGTGCATGAGAAGATTTACTATCATGAAAATTCTTTTTAACAAAGACATTTTTGTTTTTCAAGGAGGAAGTTTTTAAAACATCGATTTGATTTAAAAGTTATTTCTTTTCTTTTTCAAGCTCAAGTATAATTTTGTCTTTAGAAGAAATCACATCTTTTAAAGTAGAAGTTAAATCACATAATTTTAAATCGTAAGAATCATGCAATTTTTTAAGAGCGAAAAATATTTTTGCTAACTTATGCTCATGATCAAGCTCACAAAAAGCATCTTCTATTGAAATATGTTAATCTAAATCGGATTCGGAATCAGTATCTTACCTTGCTTTCATTAGCCATAAAGCATACATTGCGGTTCTGAAGAACGAGTTGCGCCGATTCATCATTGCTGTCCATTTCACATCTTCTACAAGGCTTCCTTCTTCTTGAAGTTGGAGTACTTCTTGTTCTTCTCCTTTCACTTAGGACAATCTTGAAGTTGGAGTACTTGTTCTTCTCCTTTCGCTTAGGACAATCTTTTGCAATATGCCCCGGTTCACCGCATTCGAAACATTTGCCTGCATTATAGGAAAATTTGTTAGAGATCTTTCTTCTAAAATTCTTATTTTTCCTTGCCAGTTTTGGCACCTTTCTTGATAAATTTGTCACTTCTTGGTTGATGTCAACATTGCTTTCCTCCGAAGAGTCATGACCTCCTTTGAATGCGATGGTCTTCTTTTTGGAAGAAGACTCCTTTCCTTTCTCTTTCTCCTTCTCCTTTCCCTTGAGTTGAACTTCGTGCACTTACATTTTATCAATAAGAGTCTCGGTGATGAGCTCGGTGAGATCATTATCTTTCTCGACTGCTGTAGCTTTTGGCTCCCAAATTGATGTAAGCGACCAAAGGATCTTGTAGTTCAATTCTTGCTTTGAGTAAACCTTGTCAAGAGAATGTAGATTTAATACTATTAGTAAAGAGAGTACACATGGCATCAATAGATTCATTTTCATTCACTTTGACTAATTTGTATTCATGAACCAAACTGCATATTTTAGATTCTTTCACTTGGGGTGTACCCTCATGAGTAACACACAATTTTCCCAAATATCTAAAGAAGTCAAGCAAGGAGAAACCCTGTTGAACTCATTTGCAGTGAATCCGCATTGAAGAGTGTTCATAGTTTTCACATTAAGCTTCTTCTAAATCTTCTTATCCTTTCGGGCTCTATCTGTAGGCTCAACAAATTTCTTTAGTACAACATCAATAATATCAATATCAATACACTGTAAAAAAATTCTCCTTCTAGCTTTCCAATACGAAAAGTTGTTGCCATTGAAGAGAGGTGGTCTATTGGTCGATTGACCTTCTAGACATGCTACGTTAAACTCTTTTGTCATGGATCTTTGCTCCTTAGCTGATAGGCGAAAAAGATGGAGAGCTGGTTATGAAAGTCTCCCAGAGGGGGGTGAATGGGTGAAGTTATTATTCTAACAGAGATTAAACCAATCAATTGCTCAAGATAAGATGTATATAAAAATAAGTATAAGCAATCAAATAAAATAAAGTAAGAAGAGTTAGAGAGAGTGCAAACACAAAGATGACGATATATCCTGGTTTCACCCCCTGGTGTACGTCTAGTTCTCCCTCATGGAGATTTGTTTCACAAAAAAACATGGTTTGAAAACCGGAACTTTTTTCAACTCACTTCTTCCCTTTGGAGAACACTTGTTACAAGGAAGACAAAGAGAAGCAATTATGATCAAATGACCAGAAAAAAAAATCTCTCAATCTTAATCCTATAGTATAGAAGAGTATGAGGAAGAAGCTCATAGGATTAGTGTGGGGAGAGAGGAGAAAACTCAAATGAAAATTCAGAGATTTGAAAGTTATAACTAGAACTTTTTGAGAGTAATTTAAAAGAGAACTTCACAACTGTGACACAAAGAGAACAATGCTTTCTTAAATAGAGTTTCAAAAATAGCTGTTGTAAGAAATCATTCCATAAGAAATTTAGCTGTTTGAAAACAATTTGATTTGCTAAAGAATAGTTAGGCAATCTTTAGAAAATAGAATTTGAAAATCAAATTTAAATGGAAACTTTTTAAAAAAGTTTTTTGCAGAATTAAAAGGGATATCTTTTAATTCCTTTTCAACAATCTTTTGAAAACCAAATTTGAAAATAGAATTTAAATGGAAACTTTTCAAAAATGATTTTTGCAGAATTAAAAAGGATATCTTTTAATTCCTTTTTAGCAATCTTTTGAAAACCGAATTTATATGGAAATTTTTCAAAAACAATTTTTGCAGAATTAAAAAGGATATCTTTTATTTCCTTTTAAGCAATCTTTTGAAATCGAATTTGAAAATCAAATTTAAATGGAAACTTTTCAAAAAAAAAGATTTTTGCAGAATTTAAAAGTTATTTTAAAAATCTTTTAATGACATGTGTGTGTATCCAAGAGCTTCTAAAACATATTCTAATTTACTTTAATAAAATAACTAATACCTACCTAAACTGACCAAAGTGAAAGTTGTGCATGCAATGACCTCGATCTAGAGTCTTGACTTGAATTTCAACTTGAGCTTGAGCTTGAGTCTTGAACTTAATCTTTGGGTCTTTGCTTGATTCTTTTTTATCTTGAGAGAGATGCAATATTGAGCTTCTTTAATATAGCTTGAATAAGTGCAAGAGCTTCTCAATTCCTCCTTCCTCATAGATTTGCAATTTCAGCTTTAGTCCATCCATCTTTCGTCAAGCGTACCAATTTGCTTGAGTTCATATACACAGTGAATTACACACTCTACATGCAACATTAGTACCATTTGGATGGTTTGTTAATCATTATCAAAATATACGGTCTTCAAATATCAGAAACGTTCGAAAATCAAGTATCTCGGAATGACTCACAAAAATTCTGAAAAATCAAAAATATTATTCTAAGAATCATAGTGAAATTCGTTTCAAGAAATTCTTTACGGTTTTCAAATTAAAAAAAATCTTAAAATCGACCGCTGATATCAGTTGACACCAAATCTAGCCGAAATCTGTTAAATTCTGAAAATTTTCAAAAAATATATTAAGATAGTAAATATTATTATAAGAAAATATGAGAAAGCGGTTTCTTGAAATTCAACTCCATTTGTAAATTAAAAATCCGGGAATAAACCAACGGTACCATTAATCCTGATTTTAGGGTTTTCATAAAATTAATTCAGAAAAATATGAAAAATTATGAAAAATTCTAAAATATTAGAAAACAGTATTTGAAACTAAAACCAGTCAAAACTGACTACCAGAAAAGTTAAATTGAGCAATACACTAGGATTAGGTCTCCTGTTCAGACTAGGGCTGATTCCGAGTTCACGAATCCAGATCAAATGCAAAACGAACACATAAATACTATGTAATCTGGGTACGGGGTGTTACATTCCATCCACCTTACAAAAATTGCGTCCTCGCAATTTCGATAAGGGATAAAATGAACAAAAAAAGGACATGGGCGAGAATTTATACCAGTTAAGATATGAATAACTAAAGGTAATGTTCATAATTGACTGATCTATAGCTTTGGGCATAGACATCTTCTGCACTTCTTGATGTATAATTCTTCGATGATACTGTAATAATATAGACCTGATGTTTGCTGTTAAAAGAATAGCTTCAGAGCTTCAGTAGGCATAAAAAAATCGATAGTTAAGAACTCTGAATACTGAATGCTGCAACCTCTGAATAACCGTCTTCTGAATAATGATCCGTCTATAGATGAATATTTAAAGAATACCCAAACTTCATAAAATACCCGACATAAAGAATCACGACGCACCGAAATCAGAAGAATACCAGAACTAGAGGAGAGTAGACCATAACTTGTCGCCACATTCCCTATCTATCCATATCTTAAGCTAGTATAAAGGCTACGAAAAATCAAAACAGTGAAAAGATGGAAGGGATTGGGAATTAAAGAAAGGATGATCAAGAAAGAAAAGATAACACTGCACTTGGAGTTGGATTGTATAATCAGGACTAATGCATTTTAGTTGCAAATTTCTTTACCATTAATTTGTTGTCTGGACATACTAAGGATGTGAGAGCTTAGGCTCTGATACCATCCTGTAACGCCCCGATCCCGAGGGTACGGAGACATTACTGCGACATATATAACGTAGATTGAAAATACTCTTACATATATACGCTAAGTATCAGTACAAGTAAGAATTAGAGTACGAAAGCACGTAGTGCATTATACATTCCAACATATGGATACAATTACAAAGTTATCACAGGATGTGACACAATATTACAAGAATATTACATCATCGATAGACGCAAATACGAGAATACAAAGTGGTATACAATCATGAACTGTACAAAAGGAGGCTTAGAGTTATAACAGGAAAACTCTAGAGCCGAGTAAGGGGCCTGGAAGGATAGGGCCTCAGACGGTCTACCGATGATCCATGCTTCCACTGTGCTACTCTGAAGCAACTAAGAGAATCCACTAGTTCCAAGCTCCATGACCTGGACATGAGGATTCAGGGGAGTCAGAACTCGCCAAGTAGTGGTGATGCGAATGCCAAATGACGTGCAAGGTCAAGCACACGTGTATCGATAAATCCGAATCAAAGCATGCATTGAAAATCATGTTGTGAGCACAAGCATGCCCTATATAAACGAGATATCAAGTAATGAGTGGTAACCAGGAATCAGTATGAAACGAGGAGTGATCATAAAACCTGATGAAAGCAATTATGGTAAAACAAGTGACAACCAAATTTGCAAAGCAACACAATAAGTTATTATCTTGGCATCTTATTATTATTACTCGTTCGACCCATATATTTAGGTATGTGTCCTGGTGTACATCTCAACACACTTACATCCATATATAAGTCGAGGTTGGTTACTGGAAACTGATGAAGAACTGATAGCTCATACTTATAGTAGTTCCCGTCCGCCCGGGACACAGCCATTGGGGGCCTGAAATCCCTCACACGAATCGTCAGTTTAGTATTCCACCATTATAAGCAAGGCATCATACCGGCATCCATCACTTCCCCCATTCCCCGTGTAACTTGTCCTTTTTATAGCTTATTAAACATAATTATCAGATTACGGGAATGTGTAGGAATATAACTGATCATAATAGGGCTGCATAACAAGCATAACGGGAGTACATAACAAGAGATCATGTACTACATTCCCGTAATATGATAATCAAGAGTTAATCATAATATGTATCAGGTTTTAACATGACAATGAAAAGTGATCAGGTAGGTGACAAGTGATAAGTCATGTCATAATAGGGGACATGTGATAATAAATAACATAACAGGAGCAGGTGTCAAGTAGTAACATGTCAGGTGATAACACATCAGATGTTAAATGATACAGACAAGTGTATGTCAAATGTTAACATAACAAGTATGTACATGACAAGTGATAAAGTAATAGCTGAGCACAATCAAGCGGACCTGAGTAAGCTGGAGGCACGGACAGCGAGCAGTATTTAGTCACTAAAGCGCTTGGCGAGGTTATCTGGATGACTCGGCTTAAAGTGCGAGTAGAAAATCCGGCAGCATCCCGCCTAGGCAAATTTAGTGACTAAAGCACTGAACCCTAAGTATGCCTACCAGGCGGAGCATGAGAGACCTGATGGTCTAAGCGCACTTCTCTTTCGAGGAAGTGGGCGAGAGAGTCCGGAGGCTAAAGTACGCTCGGGGTCTAGGCGCACTCTCGGCAGCTACCACGAAACCCATAAGGGTGCAGGCCTAAAACCAACTGGGTAGTTAGCCCGGGAGAGGGCAGAAACCCAGAGTCAGTACAAGAATACCTGCATGAAATGTTAGTACCACACAATCAAGCATATAAACAGGCAGTAGATAGTCTATAGTGTGTGAAGCCCGAAGGCTGTGTGTAAGCCCATAAGGGCTGAAGTAAGTCCGGGGTCTAAGCGCACCCTCGGTAGCTACCACGAAGCCCATGAGGGTATAAGGCCTAGACCAATTGGGTAGCTAGCGCAGGAGTGGGCAGAAGCCCTGAAGGCTATACATGGGTGTACTTGCATGCTTAGTACCAACAAGTGCACAAATATCATATCGTTTACACTATTACAAGCATTCGAACACGGGTACAGCACATGATACCGATACGCGCATACAAGCTCGTACAAATACACATGACCACATACACAAATATATCACAAACTCAAATACAGTACAAGCTCGACGATGCGAGGAATAATACTCGCCTAAATACAAACACGATGAAAACTGCGGGAACTCCGGAAAGGTACGCGTGCGAACTCCGTAGCGGAGAAACACTGAAGCGATAAGTGGAGGGGGGCTTGGCCCCAGGGGGTGGCCGGCCCTAGAGGGGGTGCGCCGGCCTCTAGGGTGGCCAAGGAAGTGGCCGGCCCCAAGGAGTGAGGAGGGAGAGGAGAAGGGAAGGTGATGGAATTCGTGTTTGTATTTAGGCCAATAATACTCGCCTAAATACAAACACGATGAAAACTGCGGGAACTCAAAAACTGTGGTGGTAGTTTTGGAGAAGGTAAAGGAGATGGTGAAAGTTTTAGTTGAGTTTTGGAGTTTGTGGTGGATTAAATGGAGATGGAGGAGGAAGAAGAAGATGATGGAGTGTTGTAGGTGGTGGCGGTGTTGTTGTAGTGGAGATGGTGGAGGAATGGATGGTGATTAGGGTTTTGATGGAGAAATGAAAAGAGAAGAAGAAGAAAAAAGGGATTGTATTTGGAGTTAAAGGAGAAGGAAAAAGGATTATGGTGAGGATTTTTTTGTAAAATGGAGGGGGGTGAGGTGGCCGTGGCTAGCCATGGTGATGGGAGAGGGGAGTTTAGTGGTTTGGGATATTTTGGAGGAGATATTTTGGTAGAAAGGTGTAGAATGTAATGGAATAATGGAGAATGTTTTAGTATATGGTGGAAGGAAAAGGAAGGAAAGAAAAAGGAAAAGGAAAAGAAAAGGAAAAAGGAAAATATTTAATTGGAAGAAAAAGTGAAAATAATTAGAGTGACGGATTCCCCGGATTCGGTTGTGGATGCGTAAAACTTTCAGAAAAATTTCAGAATTGTCCGAAAATCAAGTATCTCAGAATGACCAGCAAAAATTCTTAAAAATCAAAAATATTATTTTAAGAATCATGGTGAAATCCGTTTCAAGAAATTCTTCAAATTAAAAATCCTGAAATCGACCACCGATATTGGTCTACAAAAAATCTCGCTGAAATCTATTAAATTCTGAAAATCTCTGAAAATGTATTAAGATAGTAAATATTATTATAAGAAAAATATGAGAAAGCGGTTTCTTAAAATTCAACTCCATTTGTAAATTAAAAATCCAGAATAAACCTGCGATACCGATTAATCTCGATTTTAGGGTTTTTATAAAAATAATTCAGAAAAAATCTTAAAAATCATGAAAACTCTAAAATATTAGAAAACAGTATTTGAAACTGAAACCAGTCAAATCTGACTACCAGAAAAGTTAAATCGAGTAATACACTAGGATCGAGTCCCCGGTTCAGGCTAGGGCTGACTCCGAATTCACGAATCCGGATCCAATGCAAAACGATCACATAAATAATCATAAAATAAAAACAAATATAAGAAGTAAATCGAAAAATACGATCGGAAAATTTGAATATGCAACTAAGTACGTATTTCGGGTACGGGGTGTTACACCAAAACACACTTATTCTTAAAGCTCTTTGTGGCTTTGGTTCTTTGTTGTGTGGCAAAGACGTCGCCAATAATACTCAAGAATTGGTTGACCATGGAAATGGTATGAAGATGTACACCTTTACTAAGTGATGAGTGCATCTGGAAGACAATTTAAGGAATATTTTTCTTGACTGGAGAAGGCTGACATTTATCTGATCTATTTTTCTGTTACAAATTCATGCCCTATTTTTGTCAATATATTAATTAAATGGACTGACATAATTTAGAGTTTTGGAGATTCCTCCATCAAATGGAACTTGTGCTCGTGTTCGATTGGGTCATGCCTGGCTGCATGGAGGTTATGTTGCATAATCAGTGGTTTTCCTTTTCTGCATGCACCATGCTGAATCCCTTAACTCTCTAGTCTTTTCTTATTTTATTTATGAAAGAGTTATTTTCTCTATGATTTATTTCTATTTCTTCATGAATGCCAGGCAAATGGTCATGAATGATAGTTATGTATATATATTTGCCTATTTTTTAATAGTCATTTGAGCATTTTATTTTCTCCTCCTTTCTTTCAATTTTTTGGTGGGGGATATATCTAGTGGGGAAATGTTTCTAGGATTTATATCCAAATCTTCAAGTTTATAGATTTTAATTTGCAGGTAATGAATGATGTACAATTTGTGGTTACTGAGCTTATTGGTGATTACCTTGGTGATGTTCTTCAAGTTCTCGAGTCTTGCTCAGCTGAAGTACTTAACCTCGTAAAACAAAGTATTCTGCAAGCCAAAAAATCTTTGGAGGGTTGCCTACCGGCGATAATGGATACAATGATTGAAGCCATAGTGAAGAAGTCTGTTGAGGTAAGCAGTACAGGAGTGTTATCACATTCTTTGGTGCGTGCAAACCTTCTTTTCTTTATTCTTTTTTCTTCTTTTTGGGTGAGAACACTATAATGTTGCTGGAAGGTTGGAAGTTTTCCAATATTCTTATGAATTTGACCTCTCTTTCATGTTCATGTTTGATATACGAAGCTTTGACCATGAAGATTTGCATGTCAGGTATCTGCTATAAGTACATATACTTAATAGTTAGTCTTAAACTTAATGTGTCAAGGTGATCTCGAATCTATAACTAGTATTTCCATAAAAAAGTTATCAGAAAGAACCTTTTTCTGCCCTGTTTCTTTTATTTTTCCCCCTTTGGGGGCTGGGGCTGGGGGGGCCTTTTTTTTTGGGGGGGGGGGGGGGGGTGTTGGTGGTGGTTTCCATTGGACGTGGGAAGGTTACTGACAATATTTCAGTTGACTGTTCTCTCTTATGGTACAAGCTTGTCTTATATCTTACACCGTTTACATTAAGATTTTGCATATTATCTTCTATCTGCAATAAACACACAATGCAGTTCATAAGCGATTAATACTTATGGTCTTAAAAGCTACTGAAGGCAAGGACATTCAGTGCCCAAAAGCAAAATTTTTGACATAGAGAAATATCAGAAATTAGCGATGGTAGGTTTGCATTTCCTATGTTATTTGTTAGGCAGACAAAGCCCTAATTCTAGATGGTATTATGAATCTCATACTCATATAGAGGTTGGTAGAAATTGTAGGGGTAAATTCCCAGAAGGAATTTGTCTACACTTCAAATTGTAACCTAGATCTAAATGGGTGTAGAAGAAACAATCGCAAAGACTCAAGTTTTACGTGGAAACCCAATTTGAGAAAAACCACGAGGAGGGGGAGAATTCACTATTTTCAAAAGATTACAGTGAATCTTGCAGAAGTGAACTCTGTTCTTCTAGCTAAATATCTCTAAAGAAAATGTATCTCCTGTTCTTATCCTTTCTAGATATCTTATATACCCGGGGGTTTCTGTTGACAGTGGAGTCATGCAGGATTCAATAACCGTATGATCTACATGTTGTCCTTTGCAACGGCTTGTATTGTGCTCTTAATTACGGGAGTGATATCTGCTGCTTTCTGTAACTGCTCGCGTTGAAATAGGGATCGTGAATCATGTTTGAAATATGAAATGACCTGGTGGCATAATGGACTCCAGAAGTACAAGCGGGAGTTGATGGAGCCAGTTGCAGAGGTTGCTTGCTCAAGTCGAAAGTATCGACTTTGGGAGGATGAACACCCTCGGGATAATCAATTTCCTCGGAAGAAGGGAATAGTCTCGGGAATGTTCTAGACGCTGCTCTTGCTCAGAGGTTATTCCTTATCAGCGTCTTCGGAAAATTCTGGTGGCGAGGGACACGTGTCTTGATCCTGACGTGGGCGGTGGGTCAAATTTTGACTACTATAAATGCCCCCTCTGCTTCCTCTTTCTCCCAACTCCGACGTGAGTGTGAAGCGGAATGAGTATGTCCTGGCTCGGGAAGTTGAGACGTCGCTTGTAATCTGAAGGGTCTTGGTCAATGTATTTTAGTACTCTGGGCCCTCTTTTGAAAACTGGTGAAGACAGCTGGGTAATTAATGACCCATATTTTGACTTCGTAATGGAGGAGATTGTGTGGCATGATTGAATCGAATTCGATTGATCTGGAAAAATCCAGGATTCAAACCATCTCTTCATATGTGAAAGTTTTAGATTTGAGGCGGTTCAGCTTTTGCATCTATAAATAGGGAGTATTCTAAAAGTGGGAGGCTATCTTTAGAAGGCTTTCTCTGCTCCCCGATATTTCTTGTCCTGATGTTTGGTGGATTAAGTTGCTGTTTGTTCTTCGCTTGATGGAAGGAGATGGAGAGGATGGCAATGATGAGTTGGTGGTTGCGTCGCATGGCCCCCTTGTCGTGTAATTTCGGTTCTCGTGATGACCTGATCACATAATTTCGGTTCTCGTAACAAGGTCCCGCCGCCAGGGAGAAATAGATTGGGCCCAAGATCTGACTTGATTTGCTCAAACATGCCTTGCCCTCAGGCGGGTGAGGACGGAGTGAAGTTTTGCTCGAGTGACGATAATGTTGGATCCTGATTCCATTGTCATTGTCCACGTCTTGGTTTTTTAGCCACGGGCTGGGTCCCGTGGTTCTCGTACCGGGAGACTCTTTTCTTAAGGCGAGGTCTGAGAAGGAAACACGGGTGGATGACCTGGGATGATGAGGCGCCCCTGTTTTAGAGACTCCTATATACTTGTTTGGGATGGAGAGATTGTGATGTGATGTAATCACGTTCTTGCACGTCCTGGACGGGATTGTCTAGTTGCCTTGGAGGCGTGCTCTACTCGCGGAGAAAGAGGTGATTCTTCATTTAGGAACCTCCCTAGGCTTTTCTCGGGGGCTGTGGATGGTGGCGTGAACAATAGGAGCGCGCCTGTGTGACGCGTTCCCCAGTTTGGGATATTTGTTTGCTTCAGCTTCATGAACTTTGGCGAGTCTGAGTCAGGATATGTTTATCTGTATTTCTTTTTTCAAAAAAGCAAACACAAACATGTAATAGACCTCGTATCACTCTTGTAAGATGTGACTGAGTGTGTAATTGAATGGACGTAATCGGGAAATTTTGTAATGAAAGCAATTTTGGAATGGAAATGGAGATGTGTGTTTAGATCTTGCCTAATTTTCCTTTGTTTGTTTTGTTTGAAAGCGTATGTATGTATGTATTCATCCGCCCGTAGGTTCAGATGAGGGGAGCCCGTAGGCTTCCTTGTTCTGAGTGGGGGAAATCTTTACTGCAAAGTGGGAGATTTCGAGTAGGGAAAATCACACAACGGAGGGTTTCGACTCTCGTAGGACGATCGAGAAAGACTAGTAGGCATGCGCGGGTACCGACACCACGCTATGGGGCGGGTTCCGATGCCGCGCTATGGAGCGGGTTCCGACACCGCGCTATGGATACCGAGTGAGAAAAATCCCATCTCGGTGCGAGTTTCGACGCTGCGCTATGGAACGTGTTCTGACACCGTGCTACAAAGCGGGTTCTGACACCGCGCTATGGAAGGATGAAAACTGGAACCGCCTCCGAGTGGGGCCACATCCCATCATCGGAAGGTTTTCTTGGCTGCCTCTTAGTGGGTGAAATCCCATCATCGGGGCATGTGGTCGGATGCATGTCAGTGTCTGCGTTAACACTTCTACGCGGGGGTACATCCCGTCTAGGATTGTACAGACGTGATCCTCCAAGTGGGGGTATATCCCATCATCAGAAGACCACGAATCAACCTCAGAGTAGGAGAAATACCATCATCGAGGCGTCATGCATCAGTGGTCACCGAAATCGCCCCCGAGTGGGGCATATCCCATCATCGGGAGATTGTCATGGCTGCCTTCGAGTGGGAAAAAATCCCATCATCGAGCTGTTTGCTGGATGGCTGTATCTGTAAAATTTAAAGCATGAAACAATATTTATTCTCAAAATGCAATACAATGAGAGGGTTCAAAAGGGTGTACACTGTTTGAAGAGGAGTCTAATAGTTCAATCGATCATCCTGTATGAGCGATCGTGTTTTGCTCTTGGGAAGACGGGGTGTTCAACTTTCACGAAATTGCCTTGGGGGTGAGGACATAGTCCTTGAGGAAGGCTTGCTGGATGAGCTCTCCCAAATATCTTCAGAGGGCCCAGTAATGGATGGTTTGGTGCCTCTTACAGTCGTGGAACTAGCAGTACTCTGACCCTATCAGTGATGGATTGGGCTGGATCGGCTTTGGGCGTCTGACCCATGGTTGATCTTTGAAGGTGTTGAAAACTTCATCGATCGGGAGCTTTAATGGAGTGAAACGTTCCGCAGACCTACAGTTCTGGATTGGACTTGACGTTGTTATGGAGAGCGTCTGCTTCTTGTAGGGAGGCTGCCTCATGTGCCAGTCGGGAACATGATCGGGAGCTTCGTTGGCAGACTTTGATTTTATTCCATCCTTGCTAAACTTTGTTGAGGGGTTGGAGGAAGCCTTCATTGCTTCCTCCAGCTGGATGAATGGTTGTGCTCGAGAGAGAGCTTCACTTATTTTGGCGACATTGTGCTTCAGGAAGTGCTTGTATAAATGGTGAGTAACCTCTAACCCGTCGTTGATAAACACGAGTGCAATACTTCCTCTCCGCAGTTGGAGACTTTGACAAGCTGGCTCTGAAGAAGTTGATATAAGATTTGAGGGTATCTCTTGGCCTCATTTTGACGGAGAGGAGGTGGTGGCTACTCTTGTCTTCATGGCGAGTAGCATATTGCATAAGGAAGGCCTTGGTAATCTCCGAGAAGTTGTGGAGAGAGCGGGTGGTAGGGAGTAGAACTACTCTGATGCCGCACCTCTAAGACTAGAGGGGAATATAAGGCACATTATCGGTCGTTTCGGGAGTAGAGCATCATCTTGTCTTGAAAATGGCAGATGTGCTGGACTGGATCGCTCGATCTATTGTAGCTATTGAAGTTGGGACTCGAGAATTTCGGAAGCTCACACTCTTGGATGTCCTTGAAAAGTAGGGAGTCGTGGAGGCGGTAGTCGGAACCAAGTGTTGGGAGAGCTTGGCCTCTACGATCTGCTTCTGGATCAGCTCCTCGAGGACGTGAAGATCTGGAGACCCGTCGTTCTCGGCGTCACCCTCTGCCCGTGAGGATTTGTTCTGAAGAGCGATGACTTGAGCCTGAAGCTATTGGCTGAGCAGCTTCAGCTCTTCTTGTTCGCGAAAGATGTCGCGGTTGAGAATCATATGCTCCCGCTCGCGATTTGACTTCTACTGTTGTTCCTTCATCTGCTCCATCTCTTGGAGCATCTGAAACAGCTGATCTTCTTGCTGTTGTGGAGGTTGAGTGACGACGGACGGCTCCTGTAAAGTGGCGGAGGCGGTGCCTTCTGCGAACGGTTGATTATTGATTCACTTAGAGGCCGCGCCTCCGGCAGTCGCCTTAGCCTTTCCCTTGAAAGTTGTGCTACTGATAACTTTTTTGAGTAGGGCCATCGCTGATCAAGAAGAAGCTGTTTGAGGAAGGTTGAAGAGGGAGAGATCTTGAGTGTGAGGACTCAGATCTCAATGAAAACATCAAAAATGTAGGGGTAAATTTTCAGAAGGAATTTGTCTACACTTCAAATTGTAACTTGATCTAAAAGGGTGTAGAAAAAATAATCGCAAAGGCTCAAATTTTACGTGGAAATTCAATTTGGGGAAACCACGAGAAAAAGGGGGAGAATTCACTATTTTTAAAGGATTACAATGGATTCTACAGAGGTGAACTCTGTTCTTCTAGTTAAGTATCTCAGAAAAATGTATCCTCTGTCCTTGTACCCTTAGATATCTTATATACCCGGGGTTTCTGTTGATAGTGCAAGTCACGCGGGGTTCAATAACCGCATGATCTACACGTTATGATCCTTTGCAACGACCTGAATTGTGCTCTTGATTGCGGAAGTGATATCTGCTGCTTTCTGTAACTGCTCGCCTTGAAATAAGGATTGTGGATCATATTGAAATATGGAATGACCTGGTGGCATAACGGACTCCACAAATTTAGGTGAGAGTTGGAGCCTTTTGCAAAGGCTGTCTTGCTCAAGTCGAAAGAACTGACTTCGGGTGGATGAACACCCTAGAGACAATCAATTTTCTCGGGAGAAGGGAATGGTCTCAGGAATGTTCTGGATGCTGCTCTTGCTCGGAGGTTATTTCTTGCGAGCGTCTTCGGGAAATTCTGATGGCGAGGGACACATTTCTTGATCCTGACGTGGGTCAGATTTTGACCACTACATATATAAAGTTGTCATGTCCTGGCAAAGGTATTTGGCTTTGGCAATATAGTATGGAGCATTGAATTAATCAAAACCCATAATTTAGGATATTGGACTAATTTAGATATTTGGATTCTTGGATTGTATTTCAGCATGCATGTGCATTGTTGAGCATCTAATAATATGCATAAAAAATTCTAGTATCGTGGTAAAGGAAAAAATATTCATTATTAGCTGACAACTAGACTTTCTTGATTGACTCATGGTCTTTGTTCGAGCTAGTTGTCTGTCATAGTTGGTCCTAATTTCCTCAAGTATTTATATGTTTCTTAATCATGTCTCGGAACTGGACTTTCTCTAAGAATTGATATTTAGGGTTATCATATTCCTCCCAGATCAGTTGCAATTCATTATTTCTAAAATCGAGATTTGGTAGCATGTCATTCCCGTTTTCACACCAGACTTCAACTAAAAGTAGAACGCTCCACTTACCCAGTATCTGGTTTCAGCAGTAACAAAACATTAGTATCTTAGAAAGTGCTGTAACAGAAATACGGTTGCTTTTTGCTACATGTTCGTGAATAAGACCTTTACACACGCGCGCGCACACTTCCAACCAGTGATTAACATGTGACAAGGACTTTACAAACAGGGTGGTTTAACATTCAATATGATTACTTATTAGGTGAGTAGGATGTCAAATCCTTGCTATGCATGAGCGTATTCTTACACCAGAAATTATTACACCAGCAATTATTCTTAACATGTGACAAGGACTTCACAAACAGGGTGGTTTAACATTCAACATGATTACTTGTTAGGTGAGTAGGATATCAAATCCTTGCTATGCATGAGGGTATTCTCACACCAGCAATTATTCTGAAATTAGATTAGGGAACCAATAGTATGACGGAAATACTGTGAAAGAAGGTTAAAGCTGTAGACAAAGATTGCAAGCACCTCTTGTGATGTAAACAATATTAGGCTTTTTTGTTCTGACTCATGTAGAGAAAGCAAATGGTGTAGTCCAGAGCAATTAGTAGTCTGAGATTAAATGTGATATACCACTTTGTGGGATATATCAGATGCCAAAAAATGTACTATAAGATGTAATTGGAGGAACTTGATTGTGTAGAATTTTCTGTCATATTTTGGTCGAAAATAGGGTTGAACTAGACATTTATATTTAGAGTTCCCCCTCTAAGCTGGATATTTACGTAGCAGCTTTTAATACTTGGGAGAATAGATTTATTACTCTCGTGTCCCTGGCTACATTTAATGAAAAACAGTTCAGAAGTGCTTTCTATTTTTCAAAACTTTTGTGCTGAGATAAAAAATCAATTTGATACATCGTGCGTATTTTAAGATCCGACATTATGCCAAGGAGTTTTTTTATCTCATCTTTTGTAGACTTCATGTCGCAGTCTAGTATAGTCTACCAATCTTCATGTCCTTGTGCACTTCAATAGAACGATATTACAACACGAAAAAATAGACACTTGTTAGAAGTCGCACGCACACGTTAGATTCACATGAGAGCTCCTAAAGTGTTTGGAGAGATGCAGTTCTTACGGCTTGCTATCTTATTAATCGTATGCCTTCGTCTATTCTTAAGGGTCAAGTCCCATATTTTTTACTCTATCTATCTACTCTTTCCTTTACCACTAAATTTTTTAGGTTGTGTTTATTTTGTGCGTGATAATCGCACTGACAAAACTAAGTTAGATCCTAGAGCTGTGTTAAGACTCAAAAAGAGTACAGATGTTACTGTCCTAATTTGAATAAATTTGTGATTTCTACTGATATTACATTATTTGAGTCTAAACCCTATTGTGAAAAAGATTTATTTTTGATGGAGTCTGTTGATGATTGTGTTTACTTTCTTTTAAGACCGCTCTCCTCATCTAGTGAGTCACCCTCAAACCAAGAGGATTTGGAACCATTGCCACCCACTCAAGATAAATCCATACATGTGTATAAACGCCAAACTGTATTCAGGACTCTGAGCGTGTACTAGTTCCCTCTGCTGCTGCAGTCCTATTACTCAATCTGGTGAGCATATTTCTTCTTCTTATAAGATTGTTACTTCTAATAATGTTTCATCTCTTCCAGCTGATGATAAAGTACAATCTAATCTTGATCAACCGGTTGCTTTTCACAAGGGAAAACGGAGTTGTTCTTCGCATCCTTTATACAATTTTCTTTCTTATGCTCATTTATTTTCATCTTTTCATGCTTTGGTCTCCTCTGTTGATTCTAACCCTATTCCCAAGTCTTTGTCAGAGGCTTTGTTCCATCCACGTTGGTGAGAGGCTATGAAAGAAGAGATGACAGCTGTAGAGAAGAATGGAACTTGAGATTTAGTGTCTCTTCCAAATGGGATGAAGGTACTTGTTGTCGCTGGGTTTATACAGTGAAACTTAATCTAGATCGCTCTCTTGCTAACTTGAAGGCTCGATTAGCGGCTAAAGGGTATTCTCAGATGTACAAAGTTGATTATCAGGGTACCTTTTCCTCTGTCTTTAAAATAACCTCTGTGTCCCTTATTTCTCTTACAATCACTTATCGCTGGCTGTTACATCAGCTTGACATCATGAATGCTTTACTTCATGGTGTTCATGTGGAAGGGGTTTACATGGAGCAACCGTCTAGTTTTGTTTGTTGCTTAGGGGGAGTCCGCGAAAGTTTATTAGTTGAGAAAATCATTATATGGGCCGAAACAATCCTCTAGAGCATGGTTTGGGCGTTTACCTTCGTTGTGCAGGAGTTTGGACTCCTTCGTTCCCAGAAGGATCGGTACCATCAAGTGAAGTGGATTTTGTTGGTTGTTTATATGGATAACATAGTGATTACGAGTAATGATACTCTGGGAATTAGTGAGCTAAAGCGCAATTTGTAGAAGAAATTTCAGACGAAGGATCTAGGACCATTGAGATATTTTTTTGATATTGAAGTGACAAGATCTAGGAAAGGGATATTTCTTTCTCAATGGAAGTATGTATTGAACGTGCTTTCTGAAGCAGACATATTAGGACTAGTGAATTGCCCAATGGATCCAAACTCCAAGTTGCTACCAGATCAAGGGGAGTTGTTAGATAACTCAGGGAGATATAGGAGACTTGTGAGTAAACTGAAATACCTTACAGGGACTAGACCAGATATTGCATATACTATTAGTGTGATGAGCCAGTTCTTAGCTGTTCCACGGACCAATTATTGCGATGCAGTTATTCAGGTGCTTTCGTATCTAAAGCGTGCTCCGCGAATATTCGGATTGCGGTCACGGACGTGTTACAGAATCACTGAGAAATAGAAGATCTACTACTGGCTATTGTGTGTTTGTTGGAGAAAAGTTCATGTCTTTATTGGAGGAAACAAGAAACAAGATGTGGTTTCAAGATCGAGTGTTGAATCAGGTTATCGAGCTATGGCCAATGTCACTTGCGAGCTAGTTCGAATACGAGATCTCCTGAGGGAGCTACAATTTTTTGTCACCAATTCCTATGAGATTATATTGTGATAACGAGACAGTGATTCAGATTGCAGAAAATCTTGTTTTTCACGAGTGCACCAAGTACGTTGAGGTTGATTGTCACCTTGTCTATCAAAAGGTGGTCGATGACAAAATTATTGAGACTCGATATGTTTGCTCTGCGAATCAACTCGCAGATCTTTTTACAAAACCACTTGGAGGTTCACGGGTTAGATTTATTTGTGACAAGCATGTACAATGTATGTGCTTCAGCTTGAGGGGGAGTGTTAGAAAATAACTAGATTAATGAGGAGTCTTATGTAAAAGTCACTATATAGTAATATATAATAGATGAGTGCCAACTAGGTTTCTCATCTAACAATTTAACCCATATCAGTTTAATGAGAAGAGAAGGTTTTGGGGTGTGGATGGGAAATGCCTTAGTCTTAAAGATACCAAGGTAGTACAATGCTTCAATGATTTGTCACACAATGATGATTAAATTAATGTTTGACGGGCAGCATATCACTTTTGTGTCCCTGTTTTAGGCAGTTCCTGAGCATTTTATCTTCTCTTTACTAATAGTTCCTAGGTCGTAATGATCTTTTTGTCAGCCTGCAAGTTGTATTGAACTGTCATAAGTATGGTGCTATTTATTTACATTTTCTTTGATGCATAATTTTTTTTGCCTTAAATTTATTGTAGGACTTGAGGCAGCTAAAAGGGATCACGGCAACATACAGGATGACTAATAAACTTCCCGTAAGACATTCACCTTATGTGTCGGGGATTTTACGACCGTTGAAGGTGCGTGATTCACCTCACTTTTAATGTCCTCTGGCGGTTCATTGCTTGGTTTGACATTATTGTATGTGAAATGAGTACAATTTTTTTATCAAAAGAGAAAAAAAGCAGAAGCATGTTTTTATCAGCATTCTTACAAATGCATATACATGAAAGATCTTAACTACGTTAATATTATTATTCTTTTTTGCTTATGTTGTGTGCATTAGTCACATCCATCAGTACTTATACAATGTGATTAATATGCAAAAAATAATGAATGATATGGGTACGTAAAGTGTGAGGCTTGTCTGTTATTATGGATAAAAAAAATCTGCTATCATTATGGAGACATGGAGAATATGTCTCTTTTATATTTATGGAATCGTGAGTAAATATGTTTCTGCAATTTCAATATATTTATATGTCTCTTTTATCTACTGGAGTGTTTTTTGACCATGAGGATATTTGTATACTTTTCAGACTTTTCTTGATGGAGAACACATTGATCTTTTAACCAAAGAAACCATAAATGAACTACTGTTTGTTGCTGCTGAACGGATTACCAGCCGCTATTATGAGTTGGCTGCAGATGTTGTGAATGTGGTAAGTTGGTGAATCCGTGTCTCTAAGTTTAAAAGCCAACATGTTGTTACCTCTCACATCTTGGGTTGAACTTTTCCGTAAAGGCAAGGAAAACAGAGTCTTCCCTGCTTAGATTACGACAAGGTGCCCAAAGGCGGGTGGGAGCAAGCTCAGATGCCTCGGACAACAACATATCTGATAGTGACAAGATATGCATGCAGTTATTCCTCGACATTCAGGTATGTGATCAATTATTTAGTCATCACCATCACAAGTCATACTTTAATAAACTATATTATATGCATTCGGTCAGAATAAATTGAATTGATTGCAGTTCTTGATTCTAATGTAGATGTTTACAAGAAAACTGAAATTATATCTTCGGGACTTTTTTAAATTTTTTTGCCGCTGATATGAAAAACAGCCAAATAGTGCCTCACTTAGCTGTTTATTATTATCAAGTTTGCTAGTTGAAGAGAGAGGCATACATGTTTTCTGCTCTTAAGGTCCAACGAGGTATGGAATATAAATTATAAGAGCTCAGGTAGAATTAGGAAAACCGAAGGGAATTGATACTTTTTCAAGGATTGTATGTTTTCTTTTTATACGAGGTGAGGATATTTATTCATTTATTAAATCATAACACGATTATGTACCTTATGGGTCATCGTCATCTAAGCCATTTTCCACAAAAAATGATTTGGTTATGGAGCAAGCTTTGTGAAAGATTTCAAAGTTTTATAATTGATAAAGTTTTATAATTGTTTGCAGTTGTCGACTTGATGTCAACCCTCTCTTGACGAGTGACAAAATCCTGTTGAAGAAAACTATGAACAAGAGAGGAGATTACCTAATTCTAAGGACCATTTGGACCATTTGGCGTTCCCCCAATTATCCTAGACTTAGGGAGTGTCTAAAAGAGGGGGAATGTTGATAGATTGCTATAATTGTTCAAGAATGGCTCAAGAAACAGGCCAAAGCTTCTCGAAAGTTCTTGAACCTGAGTTTTTAAAATGACTTTTAAAGCATGATATTTCCTAATTGATCAATTAAGCTCAAATCTATGTAGCGCTAACACTCCTTTGTGAAGCTGTAAACATGCCAGATACATATGAGCGACAACAATTCTATCTCCTTTGACACGAGCAGATACTGCCTAATCAGGAGTTCACTTTTATGTGAAAATACAAACACAACACTTTCAGGCACATTTTGAACTCTTGTATCATCATACATGTTGCACTTATTGGCATGTATGATTTTTCTCTGTTCTATAGTAAAGACGATATTAGTGAAAAGGAAAGCATAATTGTGGTTTATGTAGAGTATAGTAAAGTCAGGATATTCCTTTTGAATGAAATTATATGAATAACTCCCACCCGCTCCCATAATAAGGGAGATTACTTTAAACCTTTTGGCAGCTTGCCTTATGCCGATGACATGTCCCATCTCAAGGAGCCCTGAAAAACTGCTGCTCCTAATAGCATCAAAATTGAGATGAAGTAAGCTAATTTGTGAGCACATGAATGGGATCATGCGTGAGAAGACCTATGCCCGTAGAAATTACTCTTTCACATATGGAATATACTGTTGTTAATATATCGTTATACATAGCATTCAAGAACTTAGAGAATGTATGTTTTGTGTGTGTGCGCGTGTGCAGAGGGGAGGGGGAGAGAGACTTGTGCCATTCCGGAAGGATTCGAGGCTGAATCCTTCCCACTCAAATACAACCCTACGACATCCGAGTGCAAGATCCACTCCGTTGAAGGATCTACATTATTTCAAGTAACTAAGAACCAAAAATCGTGTATTTTGAATACTTTTTGCCCATCCATTAAGTAGGCACAAAATGGACGGCCGAAATAGTGAGTTGGTTAGTTTAACAATATAGAATATTTAAAATCTAACAAAAATTGGTATGTGAGGTTTTTTAAGTGTTTAGATCATGTTGAAATGGTTAGATCGAGAATTATATGTCTAAAGACGTAGATGTAAACAATATGCTATTTTTGACCATCCATTTTGCGCCTACTTGATGGATGGGCAAAAAGTATTCAAAATACACGATTTTTGGTTCTTAGTTACTTGAAATAATGTAGATCCTTCAACGGAGTGGATCTTGCATTCGGATGTCGTAGGGTTGTATTTGAGTGGGAAGGATTCGGCCTCGAATCCTTCCGGAATGGCACAAGTCTATCTCAAGTATATCTATATATGAGATAGACTTGTGTCATTCCAAAAGGATTCGAGGCTGAATCCTTCCCACTCAAATACAATCCTACGACATTCAAATACAAGATCCACTCTGTTGAAGTTGATATACATTATTTCAAGTAATTAAAAATAAAAAATCATGTAATTTGATTACTTTTTTGCCCATTCATCAAGTAGGCGCAAAATAGACGGCTGAAATAATATATTACTTTTATCTACATATTTAGACATACAAATTCTCGATCCGACCATTTCATCATGATCTAAACACTTAAAAACTCTCACCAATTTCTGTTAGATTTCAATTATTCTACACCTTTAAACTAACTATTTCGGCCGTCCATTTTGCGCCTACTTGATGGATTGGCAAAAAGTATTCAGATACATGATTTTTAATTTTTACTTGAAATAATGTAGATCAACTTCAATGGAATGTAATGGATCTTGCGTTCGAATGTCGTAGGGTTGTATTTGAGTGGGAAGAATTCGACCTCAATTCCTTCCGGAATGACACAAGTCTCTCTCTCTCTCTATATATAGAGTGAGATAGATAGACTTATATAGTTCCGGAAGGATTCAAGCCCGAATTCTTCCCAATCAAATACAACCATACATCATTCGAATACAAGATCCATTCCGTTGAAATTGATTTATATTATTTCAAGTATCTATAAACTAAAAATCAAGTATTTTAAATACTTTTTGCCCATACGTCAAGTAGGAGAAAACTAACGACTTAAATAGTGAGTTGGTTAGTTTAACGGTATAGAATATTTGAAACCTAACAAAAATTGGTTTGTAGGGGTTTTTTAAATGTTTAGATCATGATCAAATGGCTAGATCGAGAATTTATATGTCTAAGACATAGATCTAACCAACTCACTACTTTCGGCCGTCCATTTTGCGCCGCTTGATGGTCGGACAAAAAGTATTCAAAATACTTGATTTTTTATTTTAATCATTTTAAATAATACAGATCAACTTCAACGGAGTGGATCTTGTATTCGACTGTCGGATGTTGGCATTTTAAGTGGGAAGGATTCGGGCTCGAATCCTTTTGGAACTACACAAGTCTCTCTCTCTCTATGTATGTATATATGTATGTATATATATGTGTGTGTGTATATATATATGTATGTGTATAGACTTGTATTCTTCCAAAAGGATTTGAGCTCGAATCCTTCCAACTCAAATACAATCATCCGACATTCGAATACAAGATCCACGCCGTTGAAGTCGATCTGTATTATTTCAAGTATCTATAAACTAAAAATCAAGTGTTTTGAATTTTTTTACCCATCCATCAAGCAGCGCAAAATGAACGGCCGAAAGTAGTGAGTTGGTTAGATCTATGTCCTTGGACATACAAATTCTCGATCCGGCCATTTGATTATAATCTAAACAAGGTTCTAAATATCGGATATCGGGATCGTATCGGATGGGTTTTTTCATATCGGATATCGGGTATTGGGGGAGATTTCGGGGATACATGCGCATATCGGGCGTTCATATCAAACGATATATATAATTAAATATTGATAACTAAAAGTTGGTTTAGTGTCATAGATATCATCTACCTATAAAAATGTTGTAATATGCATGCAAAGACAGTAAAAAATATGTATATTTGCATGCAGTCGTGCAATAAATAAGTTATTTCATATCGAGTGATATATCGGGCGATTTATCGGTCGTTATCGGGCGACATATCGGTCGTTTTTTTTGCAAACGATATGGCGAACGATTTTCTCATATCGTATCGGCAGCAGGTTAAAAAAGAGATATCGGACAATATCTCGGCTGACTCGGGCGATATTTAAACCATGGAATCTAAACATTAAAAACCCCTACAAACTAATTTTTGTTAGGTTTCTTTAGGCCGTCCGTTTTTTCCTACCTGATTCATGAGCAAAAATATTTAAAAACACTTGATTTTGGTTTATAGATATCAACTTCAACGGAGTGGATCTTGTATTCGAATATCAGATGTTGGTATTTGAGTGGGAAGGATTCGGCCTCAAATCCTTTTGGAAGGACACAAGTCTTTCTCTCTCTCTCTCTCTCTATATCTATCTATATATATATATTATATATATATATATATATATATATATATATGAAAAAGTGTTCCTAGTAGGTCTCCTTAGATTGTAATCTAAGGAGACGGCCTAAAACTCTAACATCTCGATATTTTTTTCACGATCCGACCGTACATTATCATATTCATGTTATAAGATGTACGCATATAAAAAAGCACGTGATTTGAAGTTCATTTACTCTATTTTCTTTGGGTTCAAACATTAACGGTTTTTATACAATAGAACAAAATAGAACGATTAGATCTCAAACATTAACGGTTTTTAAACAATAGAACAAAATAGAACGATTAGATCAAATGAATAAATGAACTTCAAATCACGTGATTTTTTATATGCGTACATCTTATAGCATGAATATGATAATGTGCGGTCGGATCGTGAAAATAAAATCGGGATGTTAGAATTTTAAGCCGTCTCCTTAGATTGTAATCTAAGGAGACCTGCTAGGAGCACTTGACCCATATATATATATATATATATATATATATATATATATATATATATATATATATATATATGTTCATTATCATGCCCTTGCATTTAGTATTCTTTTCTGTAGGATTTACTTTGTTGTGTCTGTGCTTGAGCTTAATACATTTAAGTAATGCGTTACTCACGGAGTAAAATTATATTGATGAGTCGATTTGTCAACGATGGCAGATTGATATCCAGATCCCATCAATTTGTCCTGCATCCTACAAGGATGCGGATGATGTTAATACAGACATGAGCTATCCTCCAGCTAGTGTTGATTGCATTTGTACTTTTATCTGTATGCTAATGATTAACATCGTTCATTTTGTTCTGTATTCTTTAAATGTGGTAATAAAATCAATGTTTTGATAATATATAGTGTTAAGACAATCCAGATCCTCAATATTTCCATCTATCATCCATCTATTTTCATGATTTTATACTGTTGCTCGTTCTCATCCGTATTTTTTTTTTCGACTCCTTGTCTATGCAGGAGTATGGACGCAATCTTGGTGCACTTGGGATCAATGCAGCTGAAATTCCATCATATTGTTCCTTTTGGCAACTAGTAGCCCCTGAAGAGAAACAAGCACACATTGCTTTCTAATTAAGTGACCTCATGAGAACAATTTGTAATCCTGCCCTATTGTTTTATTGTTGATTTTGATCTCCTTTCTCATTCTTCATATATGATAGCTTTGTTGTAGTGTATACGAGTCTCCACTTACAAACAAACTGTTGCCTCCTTTGTTATGTGGACTTGCATTGCCAGGGGAGATTCTTCTGATCTGGTATTATATTAGTCCTCTTGAAGCTATGTAACTAAATGAGCTTCGTCACAGATGGAACTGTATAAAAATTTAAGGTAATAAGGAAATTCACTCCATGACCTATTGACTGTTAAGCTCAACAAGTAACCCCCTCAATTATTAAAAGTTTATTGTATTTTTTTTGCCAATTAACTCAATTGCTGACGAGACTCACCTGTGACTTCCGGGGAGCAAATCTGGCGCTTGGTCGGGGCAACACCGGGGGAGAACAAATGTCCGCATTGCGGGGTTCGAACTGGGGACTCGTGGGAGCTTAGCCATTGGTTGAACCAACCACGGGGAATCTCTTTTTAGAGGTGTGCATCAAACTACAACAAATAGGTCATAAATATATTGGTTTTAACAGTTAAAAGGGGAATACTTCAGAAACAGGTCCTAGATGAAATATATTTTTTGTTAAAAGGAAGTTAAAGTAAGCAATAGGTAGGGTCTTTCTCTTCTTATAAGCACCTTATTTTTTACCTTCATCCTTGTGGGGAAAATTAAATTTACCCTACGCTGTGAGGTCACACGTAAAAGTTTTCCTTTATTCCATATGGTAAAAGGCTAAACGAGTAAAATTCAATGATTCATGATGAAGTAATAAAAGAAAGAGACTAAAGAAAAAGAGAGAGAGAGAGAGAGAGAGAGGCATAACAAAAAAATTAAATTCAAGCACTAATTAGTAAGGTAACCATTAAGCAAAAAAAAAAAATCAGACATCAATTAATTACAATTTATGAAAGTGATATAAATACAAACTAGTTACGATATTTTCCACCCAAAACGCACAAGGAAGTGATAGAATTGATACAGAATAATAATCGATTGTAACGGCATCGCTATGTTCTCACCGTTTCATGAATCTGTGGGGAAATATTTGAAACGTGAAAGAGATTTTTATATTACATTAAAGACCGTAAACTGTTAAATGATATTAATATTATTTATTTATTTACTGAGGCGAGTAAACGTGTAAATAGGTAATATAAAAACAGAGTGGCAACAACATCAATCATCCTCAGTAACAGAGCGCTATCATTTTCTCACAAAATCTCCGCTCTCAATGTGTCTTTTCCACTGCACTCGAACGCTGAAAAGCTAGCGTACGGGCATGCTGCAAAAAGCGTAGCTTTGGCCACGCTCGCATCTTGCATCTGATCCAGCCACAGAAAAAAGAAAGAAAGAAAGAAAGATGAGAATTCCTTTGTTTCTTCACTAGCTTTGGACTCTTAGCACTTCCAATCAGTTCATGCGTTTAAAGCTCTTGTTTCATAGTGTGTGAGAGAAATCTGAGCAGGCAAGTTTCCCATGATGTGATGATGGGTCTCCCCTGCCTGTGGAGTTCAGTACCATCTAGGTCACAATCAGAGCTGGGTTTTTGTTGCTGAGCACTGCCCGCTTGCTCTCTGCTGCTCCAAGTCCTGTTTGGTTGCACGTCGGGCCTGTTTGGTTAAGGGTGGAAGTGAGGAGTGGTAATAGTTTCCTGGAACTTGAGAATTGGTTAGTAAGTTTTTTAGTGTTTGGATGTTGTTGGGAAGTGTGGTTTGAAAAATGTTATGTCTTTTCCGGTGTTTGGATGGTAATGTGGAAGTGGAAGTGGAAAAGTTGACCACAAAGTTGACCGCAAAATATATATTAAAATAAAATTAATTAAGAAAAATAAAAATTGGACTGTAATTAGAATGCAAGTGAGATTTATATGAGCAAAAATAACTGTTTTGTGCTACAACTTATTACAAATGAGATTTACATGACCACAAAATAACTGTAGCACACTGGAAGTGAGGAAAAGGTGTGTAAAAGAGAAAAGAGAAAAGGAAAAGACCTTTTCTATTTTCCTTTTCCGGCGTTTGGATGAACAGCGGAAATGAGAAAAGACACTTCTCACTTCCTCACTTCCACCCAATTCCTTGAATCCAAACAGCCCCGTAAAGAAGCTGGAAAAGCCTGCGAACGTGGGGGCTGTTGTTTTATTTTTAAAAAAATTGTGTTTGAATATCAAAAATGGTGTGTTGACGAAAAAATCAGTGTGGGCCCGTGAACAATAGTTGTCGTACGCCGCGAAGCCTCACACAAAATCTTTCTCCTCATGCCTCAAAATGAGCTGGAATTCTAACTAAATTACTGTTCACAACAGCTTTTTTTTTAAAAAAAATTTTAGAAAAACTGCGGTTGTGAGCCTCGCGGCGCATTCACAATATTCCCAGCATAAAACAAACAGGCCCTTGACCACAACTGGGCACCCCCCAGATATTTGAAAAGACTTGAGATTGTGGAAGTGTGCAGTTGAGGCTTGAGAGAGACTGCAGAAAGATCAAGGCACAGTACACCACCAGTGTCACTGAAAGAGAAATATGAAACTAACCACAGAATGACCTGCTTCTGTTTATATTCAGAGCCAGGAGAGCAACTCACTAAGCACAAAAGAAGCTGCCTCTCACAGGAGCATGTAACCAGAACTATTTGTTTGATATGATGGACAAAGCTTCCCTACTGTCCTTTTAGATTGGCAAAAAAACAAAATAAATATAAGAGTTTTTTTTTTTTTCCCCTCCCTTTGAAAAAGAAAACTGAATCGGTCCAGTGAGAAACGTCAGCTGCGCTGATTTTCTGTCAAATAAACAACACAACTCAGCCCCATCAAAGTCAGAAAACAATTTTCTGCCAAACTAACAGGCCCTTTCAGATTTTTCTTGGCGTGAGAAAAATCTCAGCTATGAAATTTTGCTTAGTCACAAAAAGTACACAATTTGATTGTTTTCTCTGTAAATATGAATAAATGAGTATAAAACTCAATATAAGACGACCACGTATTCAGTCTTTTGCATTCTAAATACAAATTATCAAGTTAAACAACTGCGATCTTTAATCCAAAAGCTTAGTCAGTCTACTCACACCCACAGTTTAAGTCCAAACATACAAGTAATTACCATCATAAAGTATATCCTCAAGAAGTGGATACATACAAGTGGGGGAATTTTGTCACATAAAAATTCACACGGCGTTACCATAGACAACCATATACAATGCGATAAGAGAACCTCCCTCTCTTTGTTATTTTTTCCTTTTCTATGGCGAGCCTGAAGTTACTTTCATTCAGAAGCCTCTGGCACCATCATATGCAAGAAAAGGCTGCTATATAAACAGGTTAGCTTGCTTACTCATCCGAGGTTTTGTGATACATCATGGGCTAATACTATTACTGCACAGAATATGTTGAAGAAAGCTCCTAGCCTGGAAAAAGAGTGAAGGAGATACTCATATAGGTAAATAGGATGAGCTCTTGTGCTTGCATTACTCCCAACCCATTAGCATCTTCGTCACTCCTTCAATGACCTTGCTCCGAGCTGTAGACAGTTCGTAATCATCACCGAGAAGGACTCTGTATACTTCCCATTCCCTGTCGCCGATGACATGTCTACAGATCTCCGCCTGAAATTTCCAAATTCATGTTTCAGGTTTGGCAGGAAAAAATACTTTGGCTTTGCTTGTCTTTTAGGATGCAAAATGACAATGAGTTCCACATGACAAATCCCTAACGAGTATATTTATAACAATTGTTATATAGAAACTTAGAAGGAAATCTGAAGTGATTTTTATTTCAGGACAAGTGATTGTTATCATAACAGGGAAAGACTTTGTATGGTGACAGGTTTGGCAATTGGAGAACAGGAGGAATCTCGATTGCATAGGATAGTAATGTTTAGGTTAGAAAATATGTGCAAATTTGCCAAAAGTTTGGAAGAATTCAGAATACTAACTTTCATATGATCTGTGTGCGTGTGTGTGCCCGTGGAAAATATGTGCCATAGTCACGCAAATAAACGATAGTGCACAAAGGACATAGGCATGAAAAAGATCCCAAGGATAGTAGAGATGGCAGCAAAACAGCATCAGTGATCAATAATCAACGACAAAAACATAAGCTGCAGATAGTTCATGACTAAGTTGTGGATACTTAAAGCTCCATGTTTCAATAATTTTTAGATAAAATTCTCAATTCAGAATCCTTTGGACAATGAAAATTCATGGACTATATTGGAAGTAGTTGTCAATAATTTAGATAATCTTGTGCTGTGCTTACCAGAAAGACGCGGGTGTGCAGTGTTTTCAGTGCAAGGGTGATGTCGTAGAAAACAAGAGGCCGGCCCTTGCCAGATAGCTCGACAGGGTTTGCAACCAAAAGCTCGGTATCTGGCCCACGGTTCACCACCATAACACGGAGTGGACTGAACAACTCCATTCTTAACCGATCACACAATGCCTTTTGTTTGTTGGGGTCAACAATCTTCTTCCCATCCATTTGCACAACAAACAAGTCAATCTCACAACGTCCTTTATCGGATGAATAGAATCGCCCATAAGAAATCTAAGAATTGCACAAGATAAATCACAAAATAGAAAGAATACGGTTAGTACTAATCAAATGGAAAATAATGCACAATGACACGATCTAAACTAAACAAAATAAACGAGAAAAAGGTTGGGTTATTTGATTTGTAAGTTTTGATTTAAACTGGCAAAGCTATTAGTTAACTTAAAAAAGCACATTTCAACTGTAAACAAATCAATGGGTATTTTAGCTTCTGTTCATCCTGTAAAATACACAAATACCATCTCTCCTCTCTGATGTCAGATGATAGTAAACTGAAAGAAAGGGAACTGAAGAAAGAAAAGGAAGTAACCAGTGAGCCTTTTTCAAGGCAAATATTAGGGGAAAGAGGGGTTAGAAACCAGGCTATTAACAACAAATGCAAAAGAGATATTACCACCAAGCTACATGAAAATAATCAACCACGTATTACTAGAAAATATTATGAATACATCACTGTCTCCTTGTTTTATTACCTGGATTTTGTAATCTTTGAGGGTTCTCATGATGTCATAGAGGAGACCCTTGTATGAGCGACAAAGGATTTGGATTAGCGTATGAGCGGGACTTAGAGAGTTGTCCACTGTAACAGCAGGAATGGTGGACATGGGCTGACATCCTGTGGGTGTTTCTACAGAGAGATCCAAATTAAACATCTCTTCTGTGATTTCTCGGGGAGAAGAGGTGAAGCCTGCAAACATGCAGCAATCTCTTCACTAGCCAGTTCAATATCACAATTCGTCATTGAGTCACCAAGAACAGCTCTCAATTGTTCACATGCCTCATCTTTCCTCTTCTTTGTATGAAGCTGTTCCCTAAATATAATGCGGAAATATAAGCTTACAAGATGAGAATAATTAAATGGCTAAAGTTATTAAAATAAGAGATAATTTACGACAAACATTATAAGAAAAATATCTGAGTCAACCTTACAGTTTCAGAGACACAACATTAACTACTATTCCTCTTCTTTGTATGAAGCAGTTCCCAAAATATAATGTAGAAATATAAGCTTTACAAGGTGAGAATAATTAAATGACTAAAGTCATAAAGAGAAAGAGAAAATTTACAACTAACATTATAAGAAAAATATCTGAGTCAACCATACAGTTTCAGTTTCAGAGCCAGAACATTAACTACTAGATGTGTGAATATACTGATTTCAGTGCAAAAGATTGATGTGGAAGCAACTAACCTAGCATAATTAAATACTTATGGCTAAGATGGTACTTGTATTATAACATGTACAACCTAATTTTGAGCAGACCCTTCGAGGCAAAGAAATGGATTAGCGCTTCTCATGCCCTGTCTGGAGCCAATCGTTTGGTGTTACAGAATACTAAGACCCAAGTGCCATTGTAACCTAAGTGCTATTGTGAACACTAGGCCATTGGATGACAAGCACAACTACAGTTATCTAATGTAAATTATGAAATGAAACGTGACACTTTTTGTTAAGGCAGTTATTGCATAAGAAGTTTCCCTGGTGAGCTCTTTACAGCATCTTAAGCAGTGTGTATTAACTTTTGAAATACTTATTCCAGGATATGTGCTCTTTGCAACGAGCTCCAGTGTTTAGTTCATATGGCTTTGAGGCAATCAGACAAAAAGTTAATAGATAGAAGCCAGGACTGTTGCTGTAAATGTAATTTCACTTGCACTTTTAAAACAACGGATGAAAAAAACGATTCCATTGATGTTTAACATCAAACATCACTTGTCAAGCAACCACTTGTCCATGGAGACCTATTACAGATCAAAATCAAATTCAAGATGCTTAAGTATTCATTACTTAATTTAGACTTTTCAACTTGTTTGAAGCTAACTTCAACATCTTTTGTCAAATATATTCTTCCATCTTTATCTGACAGCTATAGGACCTTTCGATATCAACATGACAACATTTTCTCATAGAGGCATTTCAGAGCTTCTATAATTTCACTCTTCTATATTTCCTTTAGGGTAAATTATAGAAAAATTCCGTGCATAATTGACCATGTTACACTAGTACCTCCTGCAGTAAATTATTAGCGAGTGCACCCCTTGAGCTAACGGTGTTTAATTTTTTCCCTCCATTTTGCCCTTCTCTTTGCTGACTTTCTGCTCATCTTCTTCTCTCTTTCACCCCTCCCTCATACGCTTCTCTAAAACCCATCTCTTAAATCAAAGCTACATCAACTTTTTTGTCACCTCTCTCTTCTCTCTCCCACTACTCCCCCCCCCCCCCCCCCCCCCCCCCCCGCCTCATCGTTCTCTTCTATTTTTCTCTCTTCCTTCACCTCTCTCTTCAAAACTATCTTAAAATAAACTCGAATCTCCTCCAAATTAAGACTGTCGCTCTTCAAAATATAGACCCAAGCTCAAAACTAGTACCCTCTTTTTCTATAAAATCCAAACTCAAACCCAAAATATTTGCTTTCTTTCCAAATCTAAATCTTCTTCTCTCTCAAACCTTTTTCCAAATTCAAACCCAAAATCCTCTCCAAGTTTCTATTGCTAGAACTTAATGTGATTATTGCTCGTAAAGTTTGCTAACGGTTGAGAGAGAGAGAGAGAGAGAGAGAGAGAGAGAGAGAGAGAGAGAGAGAGAGAGAATAAATGAGAAGATGGAGGGAAAGAGAGAAGAAGAGGGTGGAAGAGATATACAAAGGAAAATTGAGAAATTAAGATAGAGTGAAAGAGGTTCAAGAAAAGAGAGGAAAATAGTAACACAAAATAGAAATAAGCTAGATTGGATAAAAATGGAGAACTAAAATAATTCTTGACCCAAACCATTATGTGAGAGGGTGTTTCTGCTAATAATCTGGTTTAAGTGTTATTAGTGCTACATGAATAATAGTACAAGGGGTCTTTCTGCAACTTACCCTTTCCTTTAAGCCTATCTCTGCTTTGACAAAAAACAACGAAGAAAAGTAGAAGAATGCATTTCTTTTCATTAATTTTCAACCACTTCCTAAATAAACAAATTTTCTATGGACTGAAAGAAGAATACAGCTTGGATTTTCCCCTCTTCATTCTTCTACATCTTTCAGGAGACCAAAAAACTTGAGAACTGCAATTCATACCATATTCTCAATTTCTTTAGACCGAACATAAAATTAGCGTATGGCATTGGATCTATTTCAACTAAAATTTGGCCATCCAAAATTTCAAGGCATCTAGTCAAATGCTCTTTAATATTTCATAATCTATTAGTTGTCTACAATTTCAAGAAACTCTTCCTCTCTCTATTTGTTTCCCTCAGTAGGAATAAACAGCAAACACTTGACAGTCTGTATGAAACTTACACATATTGCATAATTAGACAAACTAATGTATCTCATACTCAATCATTCTTTTTCCTTTTATTTTCCAATTATCCAACATTCTCAAAGATCACATCCACATTTTCAATAATACACCAAACTTTTCCTTCTCTTTTTGTGGGCAAGTGAGAATGTTCTTTGTGATACTAAAAGGACAAGAATAAATGATAAGATAAAAGGGATAACATTCAACCTGGTATCAGTTATAAAGAAGAGGTCCATAACTCTCCCATCTGGTGTGGTTGACACCTTCAGTCTCCTGATTGTGAGCTCCAGCTCACACAGTACTTGCGTCACATCTGCCAGTCAAAAAATCCCCGCAAGTTGGGGCAAAAATCAGAAAAAATGTTTCACCAAGCAATAAGGAATCCTACTGACATCCCAACTCTCTCTCAAGTGAGCCCAAAAACCAATCCTTTTTCACTTTTTTCTTTCATAAGTTGCATCAAAGAATCAAGCCCACAATAGAATTTAACATAAAAAGTGCCGAATCGAGCGAGAATTAATTAGTTTTACCATGCAAGAGGCCCATTCGATCATAGCAACAGAACTTGAGCAAGAACACCTGCGGCCTCTGCTCCATCAGCAACATCTCCTGCTGCCTGTAGTAGTAATTGTACAATCCCGAGGCCGACGACGCGGCCGGGCACGCCTCCAGCAGCCTCTCCTTCAGCAAGCTCCACCTTGTAGCCTTCACCCCTCTGCTCACCACCCAGAACACAAGTAGCACCATTTCCCGTCCGTGCTCACATCTTTTTCGTTATTTGCATAATACACCCAGTTTCAGTCCTCATGTTGCAAAATATGTAAAAAAAAAAAAATAGAGAAACTGCAGCTACTGCACTAGGGGATCTAAAATAAAGGGATAAGGGGTAAATTGCAGAAAATCCTCCGGCACTACATCAATCTTTGGGAGCAAACTCACGTCTTCTCCCTTATTTGCACAACACACCCATTTCAGTCCTCATGTGGCAAAATATGTTTTTTTTTTTTTTAAATTAACTCGAAAACCTTACTAATTCATTAATTAAAGCAAAATGTTGCAAAAATGTAAAAAAAAAAAGAGAAATGCAGCTCCTGTAATTTACAGAAATCCAAACTCCTGTTCTATTGGATTGGATTGTTGTTATCTTAGATATTGCAGGAAAAATCCCGTATTTAGGAGAGTTCTATGCAAAATCTGAGATAATACAGGGTGTTACTCTGACAAATCTGAGATAAAAAAAACCGGATGTTTTTGCAATTTGCAGCAAAACAAGGAAGGAGGAGCTTAAGGATAAGAAGGGAGAGAGGAAAGAGGGTATACATGCAAATTATAATTTAGTACAGGGGGCTAAGTGAAAAACAAAAGGCCTATAGTACCGCCGCGGACGACGCTGAGGCCGAAGAAGAGGATGATGCGGCAGAGGTCGCAGCCGAGGCCGGTCTTGTCCGGGCAGTTCACGGTGACGACGGTGGCTCTCCGGCGCTCTCCGGCGGCCTGATCAGCACGAAATCATCGCAGGGGATGCCCATCGGTGTGATCTCTCTACTCTCTCTCTCTCCCCTCCCTGATTTGGGCTTTCTCTCACTAGAGATAAAGAAGAAGAATCTGTGTCTGTTTGCGGAGCTTGGATGCTGGAATCCCCAAAGAGATGGGAAGGAATCTGATGAGAGAGAGAGAGAGAGAGAGAGAGAGAGACGATGTTTAATTAAGGAAAACTTAGTAGTAGAAGTAGTAGCAGTCCTTGGTGCTTCTTGCGTTTTTTTTTTTTTTTTTTTTTAAATTTTTGGTTGGTTGGGTCACTTGGGTGTCTCTGATTGGTCATCTATATTACATATGTAATGTTATATTTTTATATTTATTATTTAGTAAATCATGTATTTAGTTTTATTTTTGTTTAATAAAATACAGACCATTACCAATGGAGATGGAAAGGAATTGAGCCCAAAAACCCACTTTAATTCTGATTTAATTAAATTTAAATCTTAATTAAAGATGGAGACAAATATTAAGTAGGATAGAGGCGATTCCAACTGAATATCAATGCATATCAAGGAGAATCACATCAAATAAAACCAGTTAATTCGGATTTATATGAATCCAAATCTGTTAGCTTGGGATCACCGAAGATCAAATTAAAATCAAAGATCAAACATGAAATCTAGTTGGACAAAAGGGGATGAAGTCAAACGAGAATTAGTCGCTCCCTGGATGTGGCCTGCATTGGTTAAGATACGGGGATCGTTTTACTCCCCTATCTTCTCACACTCTCCCCTTTTGTTTTTTGCCTATAAATACTGGGATTCTCAATGTACGGAGGACGATCAAGTAGAGAATAGAATAGATTTTTGTATAGGTTTAACTTAGATTAATGTAATTTTTTTATGTAACTAAGATCGAAGAAGAGTTTCATGGGAGAACAAGAGTGATACTTGTACTGAGAGTGACACCGTGTAAGTATTCTTCCTTTCTTTCATTGTAATTCAATTCAATAGAAGTTTCTTTTTCTACTCTTGTTTTTGTTGCCTCTCTCTTCTGTGTTTGTGAATCCAAACGACTCTAATAGCTTTGAAGTTGCCTCGCCCTTGTAAGTGTCGTTCATGGCCTATGGTGATGAATAACCATTTCTATGGTAGTATAGCTTGCACCTTCATTTCGTAGTATAGATCGGGAATGGGGAAGATCTCATCTGTTATGCTTTGCTCGCCTTCAAGTAAAGGTACACCGTTGATAAGGATTCCAGGTAAATCATCAACTGGAAGAGGTAAGCCACTTCTTTAGTTTTCTTTTCTTTTCTTTTGATCCTTTAGTTTAGATCACCACCATCTCCCAACTCGTTTATTCATTCTTTTATTTCTTTCTTTAACTTAGTTTTCTATTTTCCCAAAATCATCTCCTTCTATCTATCATTTTCATAAATTAACATAGTTTTATTTTCCTTTTCTTTTAAAGAACAAGAGAAGAACTTTAACTATTTTCAAGTAACTTAAAAGAAGACTTACTAAAAGCTTCCATCGCTAGTCCCTCCTTGTGAATCACGACCCGCATAGCCACTCGCTATAACGGTAGTTTGAGTACCTTACACTACCTATTATCAAGTTCTGAAATTCTGTATTTTCTGTGTGCAGGTTCTAACTCAATCAAATTTTGGCGTCGTTGCCGGGAGGGATGGTAAGTAACTCCTTTTTGTTTACTTTATTGATTAACTTTCTTCTCTGTTCTTGGTGTACATGTTTAATAACAAGAAAATTTTTGCTGCAATGGACATATAAGTGGCTCTGGACTCTGCTCAAGAAAGCAGAGCCCAGAAGCTCTCAGATTTGCTGCATATTCGTGACAATCTGAGTGAACTACTAACCTGTATTTTTTGCAGAGTGGCTGAGTTGTAAAGTTTAAATATATGTACCTATTTATTTCCTTATTTGACTCAGTGTACATACAATTCTAATTCAACAGTAAAAGGTTGATGGTAAATGCTAAAAACAGTCTAGACTTTGCATTTAGGCACGTGTCTATTTTGTTAAATTTTCTATTTACTGTTGAAGAGTACTGGAGCCAAAGTATGTGTGCATATCATTTAGTATAAGGTTCATTCTTGTATGAAATATTACTTGAGTGTTACTTTTTCTATATACTTGTACACTGTATTAAACTGAATTAAGGGCTTATCCTATAAACAAGATAAGGTGGAGAAGTCATTACCCTCCCTTAGCCCACAAACAATCTCCTCACTCACTAACCAAAGCCTAACTAAAGCTGAATAGACATTGGCCATAGGGACATCTCAAACTCAAATAGGAGACTGACATAAGTGGGAAGTTGATTAAAATTTGACTCTTATCAAATAGGTATCAAAGGTTGGGGATTGATGAGGCGAAACCTCAAGGAACAGTGGTTTGGCATAATTAGGCCCGCTGCTTAGGCACAGATATCTTCCACTGATCTTGCCCTTATCTGGCCGATTAACTTGTGGTCAGATTCTACAATATACCCCCTCGTAGACAATATAACCAGTTAGGAGTCGTCTAGGTCTAAGATCTACCCTAACTTGGGTTAGATTTTTTCTTTTTATTTGTTTGTTTATTTGTTTATTTTTCTTTGTTTGTTTTTAACATTTCTTGTGTGATATATCTTATAACAACAATTTTTCAATTTTAATGGTAATTCATATTACACCCCGACCTCTTTTGACTCGGATATTATCAACCCGGCATATCATAACTTTAACCTACCAAGTATGCCGGATTGGTCTTATCTGAATCAATACATGCCCCAGTTTCAATACTATGAACAAGACTGGAATAATCATCACTACTCTTTCCAGAGTCAATGGGGATACAACTCCCCCGAGTAATATTGTCAACCACCATTCCAACATTCAGCCTAATTTTTCTAGTCATGATTAACTAATAGAAGAAAAATCTAAGACTATGAAAAGTATAGAAGTTATGATTGAGTTTCAAGAACAAAAACCGAAAATGTTTGACTCACAAGTCCCACAAGACTCCCAAATTCAAGATCCTTACTTCATGTTCCAAGTCCCACAACAAAAAGAAAAACCTATGGACTCAGATAGGAGTATGAAAAACCTGATTCAATCTGAAAAATAATTTTTTCCAAGCTATCGATAGGTTAGAAGCACAAATGAGTCATTATATCAACATAGTAAAAGATAGGAATGAGAAAACTCTACCTAACACATGTTCGACCATTCCCGATTTGCTTAACCATATTGATAGGAACAAAGAATCTTGGTGTTTTGGAGACTTTGATCATGACTCAATTTCATCATACAAATTTGAACTTGACCAGTTCCAAACCTTAGACAAATTGGTAAGTTTTTCATTTAACGAGATTGAACTTGAATGTAAATGTGACCCTGATCTCCAACCTTGTGTTTCAATTTCATTTTCGACTTTATGTTGACTCCGGTATCATTACCCAATTTGGACCAATTTTCAGAGCCAACATTTATTCCTGTACCCATAGATCTAGAAATTGAATCACCAAATTTGAATAGTCACATTCCATTGATGGGAGAAGAATGTGAATTTCAATTCTTTGATTTGGACTCAACTCTTGAACCAAAACAGACTCTCGAACCCAAAGTTGATTTTTCTGAGTTAGTAATGGTTCCCAAACCTATCACTCTTGAATCCAAGTCAATTATTTCACCAAGTCACATTCTTTTATTGGACATAGGTATTGGCCATAATGACTCAGTGATGATTTTCTAAGACTGATCATGTAAAGGTAATAAGTTTCATGATATGATCTTTCATGTTCCTATTCATATTGGGGACTGTAAATATGTAAATAGAAAAGAGGTCAATAAAGGTGGGTTCCGTGAACCACCACATTATCTTGATTGGGTAGCAATGCTTGACCCAATCCGACCACCACCGGAACCACCACATTAAGGTAATTTTAATATTTTTCTTCCCTTTTTTCTTTTTCATGTATCTGTGCATTCATTCATACATTGAGGACATTGCATGAGATATGTGTGGGGGAGGGTTCTAACATAACATAGATTTTCTTTATATTTAAAATAAAAAAATTAACATTTTTCTTTCTTAAAATTTTTTTTTGAAAGAGAGCAATATTTTGACATACTTTTTGTAAGAAAAGAAGTCAATATTAAGGAATAGAAGAATCATAATTAGGATTTCTTATACTTGGTCAAAATAAGATTATTTGTTTGATTTCTAGAATTGGAAAAAAATTTGAAAAAAAAATTTAGTCTTGATTTTTATCTTGATGAAATATACATGCTTTATACACTTATACACTTAGGGTTCAAAAACAAAGATTTTTATGCCTTATATATAAAAAATATATATATTTATATAAAAATCTTCTGATTAAGCTGAGTTTTTGTGTCTTATAAAGCATAAGTATTCACGCCTAAAAGTTGTCCATATAATAAAATCTTTAGTTTTGTGGCCTTATTTGCTCGAGTCCTTAAGTTCTTGGGGTGTTTTTCACCTGGTGCCCTAAGACCGTCCGGGTTGGGGTCACTGATTAAAGGGTCGTTACATGGGGCAGATTAGAAAGCCTAATAGAACTAATAAATAAATGCAACAAAAATATAAAAGATATAAATAAATAAAATAGGCATAAGAGTTAGAGTGAAAGAACCCTCAGTCAAAATTTTACGGTCACGAAGGTGCATATGACTTAGGGTAAAGTAATAGGCTAGATGAGAAATACAATTTGACTCCTTACTTTGATTAATAACAAGTTTTTGAATAAAGACTAAGTTTAGAAATGAAAATTTTGATTTTTCTATAACTTATATATTACTTAAACTCTTACAATAATACTTCAAATATTTTCTCTCATTTTCGAAATACTTTTCAAAAATACTAATACTTTTATCTTTCTTTATAGATTTTTGGGTGTAATCCACTGAAAATCCTCACGAGACAAAACTCATCATTTAGGGGTAACCTAGAGGTTTAACGGCTTGTTGCACATGCTCATTGCAATCGAGTCACCTGCGAAAGTGGTCTAATAATTTCTTAGGATTAGTTTTAATGTTTTGCTCGAGGGCGAGCAAAAGATAAGTGTGGGGGTGTGATTCGTCACCTATATTGCATATATAATGTCACATTCTCATATTTATTGTCTAATAAATTACGTATTTAGTCTTATTTTTGTTTAATAAAATGTAGGCCCATTACCAATGGAGATGGAAAGGAAATGAGCCCAAAAGCCTACTTTAATTCTAATTTAATTAAATTTAAATCTTAATTAAAGATAGAGATAAATATTCAAGAGGATAAAGACGATTCCAGCTGAAGATCAATGCATATCAGGGAGGATCACATCAAATAAAACCAGTTAATCCGGATTTATATGAATTCAAATCGGTTAGTTTGAGGATCACCGAAGATCAGATCAAAATCAGAGATCAACAGGAAATCCAGTTGGACAAAAGGGGATGAAATCAAACGAGAATCAGTCGCTACCAGGATGTGGCCATTTGGCCACATCCAAGCCGCGGCCTGCGTTGCCGCGGCTATTTGGTTAAGATACAGGGAGCGTTTTGCTCCCATATCTTCTCACACTCTTCCCTTTTGTTTTTTGCCTATAAATACTGGGATTTCTCAGTGTACAGAGGACGATCAAGCAGAGAATAAAATTGATTTCTGTAGGTTTAACTTAGGTTTTTCTTTTTCTTTTTAGGGCCTGTTTGGTTGTAACTAGCCGTAATTCGTAGCTCGTAATTGGTAAAGTCTTTTACAGTTGTAAATGAGTTACATGCATATAAGCTTTATGGTGTTTGGTTGGTAATATAAAGTTGTAAGTGGAAAAGTGTACTGTGTTTTACGGTGTTTGGTTGTCGTAATGTCTAAGTCGTAAGTGAAAAAGTTGACCACAAAATTAACTATTTGGTGATTTAAAAAGTTTTAATATTGTAAATAAATATTAAAAAAAATTAATATTAACATAAAAAATAATACAAATTTGCATGACTACAAAATTAACTGTAACTGGACTGTAAGTGAGTGGTAATTGGGTTGCAAGTGAGTGATAATTGGGTTGTGTAAGTCTTTTACGAATTACGGTCCAAACAAACGCCGTAGTTGTAACTGGATTGTAAGTCATTTACGAATTACGGACTTTTACGCGAAACAAACGACCCCTTAATGTAATTTTTTTTATGTAACTGAGATCCAAGAAGAGTTTCATGGGAGAACAAGAGTGATACTTGTACTGAGAGTGACACCGGTGTAAGTATTCTTCATTTTTTTCATTGTTATTCAGTTCAATCAAAGTTTCTTTTTCTACTCTTGTTTTTATTGCTTCTCTCTTCTGTGTTTGTGAATTCAAACGACTCCAATAGTTTTGAAGTTGCCTCGCCCTTGTAAGTGTCATTGATGGCCTATGGTGATGAACAACCATTGCTATGGTAGTATAGCTTGCACCTTCATTTCGTAGTATAGATCGGGTTTAATATTTTTTAAAATATATATAGAAAAAGAAAGCGAAATTGAGCAACTTTTTATTTTATTTGAATATAAATTGTTATTTTGAAAAAAAAATATTGAACTTTTAAATAATTGAAAACTTGAATCTGAATAAAATAAATTATTGAATCCCATAAATATTATAATAAATCCGCATGTGGATTTTGTTGAATCCGACACGAACCCGATCCGTTCCACCCTTTCGATTTAAATAAATAAATAAATGGGATTTTTGGCGTCAGTTCCGGGAGTCTACACGTGATGTGTTTGTGAGTGGGGGGGTGGGTGGGGGAAAGTGTTTTTATTTCTTTAATTTTCTTCTCGTGTGATGAGAATGAGAATGAGATGGTTTATTGAAGGGAAAATATTGGTGTGACATGGACCCTCCACGCTATTGTGCCACGTGTCTGAAAAAGAACCGTATCAACTTCTGGAGTTAGGTTGGAAATGGAAGTGACCTCCGGGAGCTGAGATTCACAATCTGGGAACTGAGTCAGATCCTGTGTGTTGTGTACATAATTTATTTTATGCAAAAAGAGGTTCAATGTAATTTGTACATAATTTATAATTTAATTTTGAAAAATACTTTGTATCTTTTGCATTTCATCTGATATTTAATTTTTGGCCCACTTACAGAATTACTTTCACTTGTAAACTCACCCGCAAGTTTTCTTATCCACTTTCAAACTCAATTGCAAAGTTCATTTGCAGATCCATTTGTAATATTTTTTAATAGTAAATTAATATTTTTTATTACTAGATTAATATTTCTTTTACTTACATATTGATTAAGTAAGATTTTTATTTTAAATTTAATTACTTAAAATTTTTACATATGTCATGTTTAGCAGATCTTGCAAACAAATAATCAAATAAGAAAAATTAACTTTTCATTTTACTTTAAACACTAAAATTGATAATATACTTTTTGAATTACAGTTTCACGTTGCCAATCAAATATTTGAAAACTTGCTTGTCTAAATTTTTTTATAACTCTCAGTTAAACAAAATAATTTTTCACTTACAGCTAGTACTCACAGACAACCAAACAATCTTGAACAGGCTCAAAATTTCACACTCGTCCACCAAAACAATGGACAATTATAAAAGCTGCAGTCAATTAAAAGACACACCCAGGCCAGAGAATTGAGCTTAATGCTGTTGGAACCAATGAGAATGGGCAGTCAAGAACATTTTGATCGTTCTTGCTGAATTAGCTAAATCTAACAAAATACTATTATGAATAAGAATTACAGTAAACTACTATGAGAAATTTTCACTTTTAGTTAACTTGGTTGTGGTGATTTTTCCTCTTAGGCCTTAGTGAAGACATATTGCTCGATAGAAATGAGTGGAGAAAGCAGATCAATGTGTCTGATCCGACGTAATTCTCTTTTGGTTCATGCGGGGCTGTTTGGTTAGGAGTGGAAGTGAGGAAGTGAGGAAGAGGAAGTAGTAATAGTTCTCTCGAAACTTAGGAATTGGCTAGTGAGTTTTCTGGTGTTTGAATGTTGTTGTGAAGTGTGATTTGAAAAATGTTATGTCTTTTCCGGTATTTGGATGGTAATGTGAAAGTGAAAGTGAAAAAGTTGACCACAAAGTTGACCGCAAAATAATATAAAATAAAATTAATTAAGAAAAATAAAAATTAGATTGTAATTAGATTGCAAGTGAAATTTACATGACCACAAAATTAACTGTTTTGAGTTACAACTTATTACAAATGAGATTTACATGACCACAAAATTAACTGTAGCACTCTGAAAGTGAGGAATTAATAGCGTAAAAGGGAAAAGAGAGAAGAAAAAAGAGTTTTCCCATTTTCCTTTTTCGATGTTTGAATACATAGGGAAATGAGCAATTATATTTCCCCATTTCCTTACTTCCGTCCACTCCCTTGCAACTAAACACACCTGTAGCCTACCCTAAATACTTGGAACAAATGACTTAGTTGTTGTTGTCGTCTCCTCCTCCTCATCACCAACATTATTGGCTCTGTGCTTCATGTTGCCCTCTTCCTCCTCGAATTTTAGTCTGGAGTTTGTGAACGTCTGCTCTCCCTATTTATTTTATTTTATTTTATTTTATTTTATTTCCTGAAAGGAAAGACCTTGACCAAAAATTTGTGCATATGAAGTAGGAGAGATCGTTGGAAATACAAGCCAATGAAGGCTTCAAATATATTTAGGGAAAATCAACAGTAATACAATGTCGAATCAATACACCCTCATGACTCTTTAGCATATGCCGAGGGGCTAGAGTTTCATCTCATTTGAAGATTCCTCTTTAATAGAAAATGGGGTGTAAATGAAACTTAAAGAGAGTTAGCAACAAAATGGGACTATTCTCAGAATTGTGTAGCTATCAAAATGCCCTTTTGAGTCTAAAGTACTTTCAATATTTTCTCTCTCTCAGACTCAAATTCAATTCCTATTCTTCTCTCTCTCTCCCCCAAATCCAATCTCTCTGTCCCCATCTCAATCAAAACTCTTGCCCTGGATGTGACAACTCACTGGGGTACACGCTGGGGCTAGTGAAGGAGGTGACAGAGGAGTAGATGATACTGTTTGTGCACTGTGAAGGGATTATGTTGATTAATTTAATTTGTTTGTGGGGTTGGGAAGTTTTTTTTTTTTTTTTTTTGGTTGGATTTTGAGAATAGCCCCATTTTGCTCACCGCTTTACGCAGTCATTACTGTTACCGTGGCCCGGGACCCGTTCAGTCGGGTGGGGCCACTGAGCCCCGCCCGGGAGCCCACCGAATACAACAGCTCAGAGCGGCGCGGTGACAAAAAACGTGGTGAGCAAAAAAATTTTCTTCTAAAAATGTGTGAACCAATGAGTTTTAATAATTTTTTAATTTCTGAAAGTGAAATTATAGTATTATTTGTTTCAAAAATTTCAATTATATGTAAAATCTATAAACTTTTCAAACTTAAAAGAAGAAGGGAGTTTTGTAAACTTGTGTTGTTTTCACATAGTTCTTTTAGAAGTTATTTCATAAGAGTTTACCCACTCGTATGTTCTTGTATTGTGTGCATCACACATTTCAGAGAGTGTTGATCATCTCTTCAGCTTCACCTGATTCGTCGATTGAGACATTATAGGTCGAGATTTAAGTCCAGGGCCTGTTTGTTTCGTTGCAAAACGTCGCAAGTCGTAAGTCGTAAAATGAGAATGGAAAAAATGAACTGTAGCAGAGAAAATATATTGTGTTTTACGGTGTTTGGTAGATAAAGTGAAGTATAAATGGAAAAGTATATTGTGTTTTACGGTGTTTGGTGGATAAAGTGAAAGTGTAAATAGTAAAGTATATTGTGTTTTACGGTGTTTGGTTGGTAATGTAAAAGTATAAGTAGAAAAGTTAACCACAAAATTAACTGTAGCAGTGATTTAAATATTATAAATACTATTAAATTAAATCTACTATTACAAACTAAATTATATTAATAAATTTGAGATTAAAAATTATAATCTTAATATTTTATTTATAACAATAATATTAATAAAATAATAGTATAAATAGTAAAATATTAATAAAATATTAACTAAATAAATAATATAAAATTTTAAGAAAATATGAAGAACATTAATAAAATTTTAAGAATACTAATAAAATATAAATATTAAAAAATATTACAACAATAATAAAATATAGTTATAATATTATAATAATAAAAATACTTGAAAATTATTATAATATAAATTTTATTATAATATTATTGTAATATTATAGAAATATAAAATTAACAAAGTAAAATATAGTTATAATTTAATAATAAATTATCATTTTAGTATTATTTACTATATTATTATTACAATATTAACATAATAAAATATTAATATAATAATATAATATATTATGATATTAATAAAGTAATTTTTTATATTAAAAAATAAATAATTAAATATATAGTAATTTTATATTAAAGTATAATATTGTTATATTAATAAATTATTAACTCTAAATAAAATAATAAAAAATGGAATAAGTATTAATAAAATAATAAAGTATTAAATTAAAATATTAAATTAAAATATTAAATTAAAATAGTAAATTATTAAATATTAAAACAATATTAAAAACAATAAAAAAATTAAAGATTAAGAATATAAAATAATTAAAAATTAAATAAGAAATTGAACACTATTTAAAATATTAAATATTTAATAATATTAAATTATATATTGATTATCAAGTAACTGTTTTGAACTGTAAGTGTACTACAAGTGAGAGTTACATGACTACAAAATTAACTGTAGCAATAAAATATTAAATATTTAATAATATTAAATTATATATTGATTATCAAGTAACAAAGTGAACGAAAACCAACGTTAGGGAATACTGCTGCCAAAAGTGAACATTGGGGGGTTTTCTCTATTTTTTAATTTTATTGAGCAACATTTATGATTAAAAAACTGTATTCAAGAGAGTTCTGGGTGTAAAATGGATAAATTAATGGAATTTAATGTGTTTAACATTAATAAAAGAATAATTTGCACTTTTCTTTTAATTTCCTTTGACAAACAGGAACTCCAATTTGCAAATCTTCCAAATCTTCTTACTCATGCAAATAACAAATGCGGTCATCTACGGTGGAGGGGTGAAGCCGCGACTGAGAGGACATTCCGATGGCTTCATTTTTTATTCTTTATTCTTTTTCTTTTTTGAGAAGTGTAGTGGTCAAAAATTGGATCAGCAAGATGCTGACACATGTCCAAGTAACCAAGTTCTTCTTTTCAAGTTTTCGTATCAACTATCTCCGTCACATTGGACCCTTCCGAAAGCATCCACATTTCTCAGAATCACTTCAGGCTGAACTTAAATCAATCTCCAAAGCTCCGCCACCTAGAGCCATCATCACCCTCCAGAGTCACTTACAGCCCAATATTCCCGACTTCACTCGGAAGTCCCCAGTAACAGCCACAGAGATCTCCGCCTGTAATCACGTCGCCTCTGCTCTCCTATGTTGAAGATGTTTGCGTTCAAGGAGGACAATTATGATAATGATGAAATTTCATGTATGTAATCTCAACCATCATGATAGCAATCATGTCCATTACAATAAATCCGCACATGAAGATCGTACAGTTACATATATCTCGCAACCCCCATCTGCTGGAAGAGGAAGAGTTTAGTACAAATAGACCTTCTTCTCCAGCGAGAAAAATGACTTTTTCATCCAATCCCAACTAAAAGAAATACCAATACAGATCTGTAATTCTTGTAAACCGGCAAATTATAGTGAATTTTCTTTCTCTTCATCGTGATTTTTTTCAATTTGGGTTTTCACGTAAAAATATCATGTCTTCATCTGTTTTCTGTGTTGTGTTTATTATTTTGCACTTTTACCTTAAAAACACACTCTCGTTTGTGGTGTGGGCCGACCGTCTGATCACTCACAGTAGAAAGCCACCACAAAATAATACTTTCATTAAGAGCTAAGTCCTCACACTCAAGATCTCTCCCCTAAAACCTTCCTTAAAAGGTCTCTTCCAGATCGATCATGGCCCCAAGAAAGTGAACTGTCAATGACACAACATCCAAAGGTAAGGCATCGGAACCGCTGGGAGTATAGCCCCTTCACCATCTAATGATCAGCCATATACCATCAAAAACATCGGCTCCTCCTCGCCTCAGGGAGTAACTGCTAGTGTCCAACCATCGCAGCGGCATGAAGGCTAGCTCTTATGCTCTTAGACATGAAAGTGCAGATGAAGGAATAACAAACCTAATCAGATCACGTCAGGAGCGAGTGACTTTCGACCTCGAGAATGCCGTTTGTGAGCAGGAGGCATTGAGACGTCTTAACGACCAACTCCAAGCTCAATTTACTGTCCTCCAGAATAACTAATCATCAACGATGTCAGAAAGTGAACCTGAATTCTGTGGATCTCCTGATCTCTGAGTCCTCGACAAACTGATTCAGAGACAAATCGCAAAAGCCAGGCTGTAAAGCCATCAAATACCTTCAGTTACCAAAGTTTTTGACTCCCTCTCTCTGAAGACATCTTGGAGCGTGAGTTCTCGAGAAGTTTTCAACTCAATCTTTGACTACTACTCTGGGGTGAGTGACCCCGTCCAGTACATCAGGCATTTTCGAGACAAGATGATCTATTCTCGCAATGACCAAATCTTGTGCATCACCTTCCCCTCCAGCTTGAAAGGTGTAGCATCAGATTGGTTTTACTTTACAGACTCGTTCTCTCCACAATTTCGAGGAGGTAACCAAGACATTTCTCACTTAGTACGCCTCCGCCAGGAGGCCAATAAGAATAACCATTATCTTCTCTACGTCAAGATAAGGCAGAGCAAAAGTCTCAAATCATACATCAGCTTCTTTTAAAACCAACTTGCTAAAGTCCTCAACTGTGGTGAGTATGTCTCTGCACTCGCATTCATCAGCGGGTTGCAGGTTTCTCACCTCCTATACAAACATATCCTTAAGTACAATGTCAATCGTATGAGTGAGGTATTGTCACGGGCTCGCCCAACATCTAGCTGGAGTAAGTAATGAAGACTTCTTTCAACCATACCGCGAAGTATAGAGATGTCGGAGAAAAGTTAAAGTCTCCGCATGAAGCCTCCACTCACTTCCAAGATCAGATTAGGGGGCAACCTGCCTTCAAGAAACAGATGCTCCCTATCCTTCCACCAAACCCGCTTCGAACTTACCATTCGATGGAACAATATGTTACTCCGTTGAAGCCTCCCATCAATGAGGTCTTCAACACCTTCAAGGACTAGCTGTGGGTTATGTTCGGATTTAAACCAAGAAATTCCAAACACCAATTCAAGTTGAGAAATGAAAGTAGAAATCGTGTGGTGATCAGAGTGAAAAGTACCATATAGACTAGGGCTAAGGGGTCGTGTCTATGCGGAGGGATGTGATGAAAGCATTTCAGTGTCTTTGTTTCGAAAACAAGTTTAGTGTCAGTTTTTTTAAAAGAAAACCAAAAAGAATATGGTGTGAATGAGAGTTGATTTGTTTGGAAGAATAAAGTTTGTTTGTTTATAAAGAAGAAGTTCGGGCTCACTAATCCTATATTTACTATAAACTCTTCTCTTGAAAGTTTTAATTGTCTCAAATGTGCATAAGTTCAACCTTGAAATTCGTAAGCATCCAAGCAAAGCAAATAAAATCGGTTTTGAGAAGTTTAAATTTGTTTTAAAATAATTTTTAAGATGAATGTTAAACTATCAAGAAACTGAGCAAGTATGGAATAAAAACAAGCTTTGAATCGGTTTTGAATTAAAGTTTTTAAAAAACTAATTTTTATCCTCATGTGCCTTCAAGAACACTCGCGAATGCAATGCTTGAATATTAGGGATTCAAATGAATCAAGTGGGTGTTTGAGTTAAAATTGATCAAGAGTATAGATATGAAGCCCCAGAAAAAGAGAGATTAGCTACTCATAGAAGATGTGAAGTAATTAATAGAATTTAAATGCAACATACTAGAGAACTGGAGAAGAAAACCTATTGAATCTTTTATTGATATCACTTCAATCTTCAATTACAACACTCTCTCTCTCTCTCTCTCTCTCTCTCTCTCTCTCTCTCACACACACACTTGTTGTTGGCCAAGCTCGAATAAAAACAAGAAATAAAAGTTACACATAACTTACAACTATCTAACAAAAATCCTAGCCTTAGAGTAAGCAAAAACTTAATCCTATTCTTTACGTTTCTCTGCTAAGAGTGGTGCAGTATTTATAGGAGGAGATGAAGGGATAAATCGTGGTTGAAGATAAGAGATAAGACGTTGGCCCAACGATATTAACAGAGCCACAGAAATACAGCTTTGGCCGCGTTTCTGCGGCCAAGATCTGTCCGTTGTGCTAGATCTTGTGTGGCGTGGATTGTCTCGTTCTGTTTTCTCTGTTTCTTCAGATAAGATTTCTTCTTAATTTCTAATTTCAAGTAGATCTCCGTTGATAGTTTTAGATAGATAATCTTATCTCTAATTAATCTGAATTATTTGGGATAATTTGGTTCAATTCTCCTTTCTCTATTAATTACACTTGCACACCACTAAATAATAAAACCGTCAAATAGCAGAGTTTTATAAAATAATAATATGAAAATGTGACATGAAATATACAATGCACATGAATAATCACACCCCCCTTACTTATCTTTTGCTCGTCTTCGAGCAAAATCAAAAGACTAAGAGATTATTGAACCACTTTCCCAAACGAAGCAACTGCACTGAGTATATGCAGCAAGCCACTAAACCTCTAGGTTAGCCCTAGAGGAAGACTTTTATTCGTGAGGGTTTTCAGTGGATTACACCCAAAAATAAAAAAGAATCTAAAAAAAATATTAGTATTTTTTTAAAGTTCTTTTTTTTTAAGAGAGAAGAAATATTTGACAAACTTTTGCAAAAGCTTAAGTAATGTATAAGTCATATGTTTACCAAATTATTCATTCTTAAACTTAGTCTCTATTAAAAAACTTGTAATCATTTAAGGTTAGAATTAAAATCATATTTCTCACTTAATCTATTATTTTATCTAAGTCATATGCACCTTGTGACCGTGAAATTTTTTTTGCTCGGAATTTTTCAACTCCAATTCTTATACCTTATTATTCTTGATTATGGCGATATTATCTCTTAATTTTATTAGGTTTTCTTATTCATCCATGTAACGAGCATTTAGTCGGTTACTCTCAAACCGGACGGTCTTAGGGCACTGGGTGAGAAAACTAAGGATTTTTATTGAATATATGAACCACTTTTAAGAGTGAATATTTATACTTTATGAGGCACAATTACCCAGCTTAATTAGAGGATTTTTGGTATATATATTTTAAGGCACAAGAATCTTTATTTTGAATCTAAGCAGTAAGTGTATAAAGTGCATATTTCATTAAAGTAAAAAAATCAAGACCAAATTACCTTTTCAATTTTCTTTCTATGCCTAGAAATCAAGTAAGTAATCTTATTTTAACTAAGTATTAAGAAATTCTAATTATGATTCCCTTAATCCTTAAGATTATCTTAATTTTTGTAAAAAAATAGATTAAGATTTTATTTCTCACTTCAAAAAGGTTTATATATATATATATATTATCATGTTAAATATGTTAAATGTTAGTGCTTCTCCTCCACACCTATCTCACGCATTGTCCCCAATGTATGAATGAATTGTATAGATACATGAAATAAAATATAAAAGAGGTGATGTTACCGATATATTTGGTCAAACAGACCCATCGCCATCTAATTTTTCGGTACTGATTTCAAGAACGGTTTAAGTTGTTGACCATTGACCTTAAAGTCATTGCCGCTTTTGGGGTCGCTGATCTCTGCTGCATCGTGTAGGAACACGATTTTTACAATGAATGACCCACTCCATCTTGACTTTAACTTTCTTGAAAAAAAGATAAAGCCTAAAATTATAGAATAAGCCTAGAAATAAACTTATCATGAAAGATTTTAATCTATTTTTTGTGATTTTCACATTTTCATAGGCCTCATTTCTTAACTCCTCAAATTTGGATATTTGTAATTTTCGAAGGTCAATGGCATTGTCTAGATCAAAATTTAATTGCTTGATTGCCCATAAGGCTCGGTACTCTAACTCAATAGGTAGGTGGCAATTCTTTCCAAAAACTAATATATAAGGAGACATTCTGTTGGACCAAAGGCTATTAGCCCTAGTTTTGATGATAACAAAACATATGTAGTTATATTTTAAACAATTTTGTTTAACAAAGTTTTAGGTTAACTCTTTGTTGCATTTCAGCTCCATCACAAAACTCACACATTTGGAAGCCAAGAAGGTGTAGATCCCAGAGCCCTAAGCACATAGAAGAGCTCAAGGATCAAGTATACAAGAGAAGACTATATCAAGATTTGTATTTTTTTCTTTTTGCATTTTAGACAGGATTTATCTTCGTTTGTTAAAACCAAGATGATATAGGTCGATAGCTCTTTTGGGATTGACACACACACACACATCTTTCATATTCTTAAAGTATTTTATAAAGAGTTCAAGACTGTTCTCTTTGTCGTTTTCAAAATCAAGTTTCAGAAAAATGAGTTTCAGAAAAATTGGTTTTCGATTTAGAAAAGAGTTTTTGCAAAATGTAGTTCTAACCTTGTTTTGTATTGATCCATGATCACACACTGGCTCTATTAAGTCCTAGAACTCTACTTTGTATTTGAAAACAAAGTTTATTTTTGTCAGAAAAGATCGACTTCAAACAGATTTTCAATATGTGCCTTTGGCCCTAAGTCGGTCAACTTACCAGTCGACTGTAGGCAGAGCAGATTTGCTCTGTCGGTCGACCGAACGGTCCAACATGTACCAAAGTGCATTTGTGCACTTCGATCGACCGAGCGGTAGTACGACTGCAAGAGCTTTACTCTCGGTTGGGTCCGGTCGACCGCCTCGAATGACCGCCAGAGAGTTTTTCTCTCTAGTTGGGCACAACGATCGACCAACCGGTCGATCGCTATCCCCAACGGTCGAAAATCCGATCGATGGTGGTCGACCGGCCGGTCGACCGACAGAAGGATTTTCTTTTGGATTTTTCCCAACGGTTATATTCTGTTTTGTCTTTTCTGGGTCTTTTCCTAATAACTCTTTTGGGTTTTTTACTCATGTTTTCATCTCCCATAAATAGTGAGATGTAGAAAAACCCTCCAACAAGATTTCTAAAGTTTAGATCAAATTTTTACAAGTTTACATCAAGATTTAACTTTTTCTTAAAAGATTTCCTTTTGAACCAAAATTTCATATTCTTGATTTTTAGCTTGAGCCTTCCCTCTACATCTTTACAAGCTATTTTCACTACACAATCCCAAAGAGTTTCACCTCCTCATCTTGCTTATAGGATTGTACTTGTGAGCCTTTTGTGATCAAGTGAAGATCACTGATTTTCTTCTATTGTGAAGTTGTAGAGGTTGCAGCCTCAAGTGAGCTAGTGAGCTCCGTGTTGGTGTTGCGGCACCGCGAGAGAGGGCTTGTGAGTCTATTGAGTTCTAGTGAGAACTTGTAATGGTTGATGATCTAGTAAGATCGGTCATAACGAAAATCCTTCATAGTGTTGAAGGCGGGGACGTAAAGCAGTAGCTCGAACCTCAGAATATATCATTGTGTTTGCGATTGGTTACTCTTTCTCTCTTAACTCTACTCTCTCTTTACTTGCACATTTATATTGTTTACGTATTTGCAAGTATTCTTTGTACTGTGATTGATATTTGCTAGGTTGCTAGCAAGTAAATTTTAATTCTGCATTATTTGTCATTTAGTATAGCCATCACCTATTCACCCCCCTCTAGGTGATTTACAATTGGTATAGTTTTGATTTAACCACCTTAGGGAGATCCTTTCATTTGGCTATATTCATTTTTTGCATTTGTTATTTGTTTGTGCACTTATACTTGTTTTCTTAGCATCACACGACTTCTCTATCATCAAGTCCCCACCCAAATTTGATGGGTTGAACTTTTCTGTTTGGAAGGTCAAGATGAACCTATTCCTTAAGTCCCTAGGAGTTAGAGTAGCCAAGGCCATTATCAAAGAATTTATTGAAGCTCACGGTGATGAGGATACATGATCCGAAGCAACCGCTAAGGACTATGAGGTCAATGCTAAAACTCAATAGGCACTTACGTAAGTATTGAATGATGATGATCTTTCCTGTGTAATTAATTACAAATTCGCTTATGAGATTTGAAATGATCTTATCATTACTCATGAGGAACATCACAAGTTAAGAGATCTAAAGTTGACTTGCTCCGTTCTCAATATGAGAATTTTTGCATGCTTGAAAATGAAAGTATTGATAAGATGCTTACTCAGTTCACCAAGATTACTAATGGATATTATCTTCTCTAGGTGCACCATTGACAATGACCAAAAGATTCGCAAAGTCATTAGAGCTCTCCCTAAAGCTTGGGAAGTCAAGGCAACAACCCTCAAGGAGCTCAATAATAGAGAGAAGATGGACTTCTTCGGCTTCATTGAAAATCTCAAAACCCATGAGACGAAAATGAAGGTGAGAGAAGAAAGGAAGACTCCAAAGAAGAAAGCGATAGCTTTCAAGGCTACTCCATCATCCTTTGATGAAGAAGAATCATCGGAAGACGGTGATAAGGATTTTGCCATGCTCATTAGGAAAGTGGGCAAGATGTTTTATAAAAAGGGAAGACAAAGCAACTTTCGAAGAGAAAGACATCAAG
>JAVJIF010012860.1:122500-147832 GCA_038442645.1 Agave tequilana
ACACACACACACACACACATCTTTCATATTCTTAAAATATTGTATAAAGAGGTCAAGACTATTCTTTTTGTCATTTTCAAAATCAAGTTTCAGAAAAACGAGTTTCGAAAAAATGAGTTTTGAAAAACTAGTTTTTGATTTAGAAAAGAGTTTTTGCAAAATATAGTTCTAACCTTATTTTGTGTTGATCTATGATCACACACTGGTTCTATTAAGTCCCTAGCACTCTATTTTGTACTTGGAAACAAAGTTTATTTTTGTCAGAAAAAGATCAACTTCAAAAAGATTTTCAATATGTGCCTTTTGCCCTAAGTCGGTCGACCGACTGGTCGACCATAAGCAGAGCAGATTAGCTTTGTCGGTCGACCGACATACACCAAAGTGCATTTGTGCACTTCAGTCGACCGAGCGGTTGATCGACTGCAAGAGCTTTGCTCTTAGTTGGGTCCGGTCGACCGCCCCGATCGACCGATAGAGAGTTTTGCTCTCTGATTGGGAACAACGATCGACCGACCGATCAACCGCTATTCCCAACGGTCGAAAATCCGACCATTGGAGGTCGACCGGCCGGTCGACCGATAGAAGAATTTTCTTTTGGATTTTTTCTAACGGCTATATTCTATTTTGTCTTTTTCTAGGTCTTTTCCCAGCGACTCTTTTGGGTTTTCTACTCATGTTTTTATCCCCTATAAATAGTGAGTTTGTTGGAAAATCCTCCAATAAGATTTCTAAAGTTTATATCAAGTTTTTACAAGTTTACATCAAGATTTAATTTTTTCTTAAAAGATTTTCTTTTGAGCCAAAAATTCCATATTCTTAATTTTTAGCTTGAGCCTTCCCTCTACATCTTTACAAGCTATTTTCACTACATAATCTCAAAGAGTTTCACCTCCCCATCTTGATTATAGGATTGCGCTTGTGAGTTTTTTGTGATCAAGTGAAGATCGCTGATTTTCTTCTATTTTGAAGTTGTAGAGGTTGCGACTTTAAGTGAGCTAGTGAGCTTCATGTTGGTGTTGCGACATCGCGAGAGAGGACTTGTGAGTCCATTGAGTTCTAGTGAGAACTTGTAATGGTTGATGATTTAGTGAGATCGTCATAGTGAAAATATTTCATAGTGTTAAAGGCGGGAATGTAGAGCAGTGGCTCGAATCTCGGAACATATCATCGTGTTTGCGATTGCTTACTCTTTCTCTCTTAACTCTACTCTCTCTTTACTTTCTTGCACATTTCTATTATTTACTTATCTGTAAGTATTCTTTGTTTTGTGATTGGTATTTGCTAGGTTGCTAGCAAGTAAATTTTAATTCCGTGTTATTTTCCATTTAGTATAGCCATCACCTATTCACCCCCCTCTATGTGATTTACACATTCCTAGAAAATTTCTGAAAGCGGTCCTGTAGGCCCATAAAGCATCTACCAGTTTGGTGAATCAATCTTTTCGGTTTTGACTCACAGTCTTCTTCAAAATAAATTTTTATTTGTCTATTAGAGACTTCTACCTGCCCACTGTTTGAGGATAATACAGTGTGGATAATTTATGTGTTTTTCGCATAAGAATTTCAAAAGATCTATTACAGGAATGATTGCCACTATCGCTGATGATAGCACGAGGGGTTCTGAAGCGTGAGAAAATTTTGTCCTTCAAGAACTTGACAACAACCTTGTTGTCATTTGTTCTGCTAAGAATTGCTTCTACCGATTTGGACACATAGTCCACAGCCATCAAGATGAATTGGCTGCCAAATGAGCTAGGAAAAGAACTCATAAAGTCAACGCCTTAAACATCAAAAAGTTCTATTTTTTGAATTGGGTTGAGGGGTATCATATTTTGTTTCAAGATCCTTCCTACAATTTGACATCTTAGGCACATGTTTATGAGAAAACAGAGTTTAGAAGGATGTTATCTGAGTGTGCAGTGTTCTCTAATTTCTCGCAATTTAACCGCAATAGCAAGTGACTAAGCGGATCGAATCCATATAGAGCAACGCGATGGAAGCTTTTCGGTACTGTTCCTCAAGTGATCTCTTCTCTGCTTAAGAAGAAGAAAAAGAAAAGTAAAGAAATTATTTTATTTTTAATTTAAGAGTTGGATGGTTTTTAAATAACTTGGGTTTAAAATTAGGATTTTGAAAGAGAACTAAAAAGAAAAGAGATTTTATTTTTAGAAGATATAAAAAAGTCAAAGCGTACTAATCATTTAACACACTACTAACTTACTAACTTTTGAGAGAATATTCCTTCACTTCAAATCAAGAAATCACATTGGAGTTGCACAAGGCATCAAGACATATAAGACAATAAAAACTCCTACCTGCATCAAGATTTAATATTAGACTATTAAGGTAATCTAAGTATAAAATAAGAAAAATAATCAAATTTTAACATTAAACTATCAAGGCCATCCAAGTATAGAATAGGAAAAATAATTGACTAACACTAAATCAAAATGTAATATTAAACTATCAAGGTAATTCAAGTATATAATAAGAAAATAGTTGACAAGTGTTTAACAAATAATAAATTAATACCCATGCTCATATGCGTTCAAGAACACTTGCATAATCATAGAGTATACATATGATTCAATCCGGTATTCAAACAAAGAATTAAAAGTAGTGGTGTTTAGAAATTAGCAAGCTATGAAGAGATTTAGGTACACATTATTAAAGCAAAGCAAAGTATGATAGATGAAATAAAAGATTGCATAATTAAAAAGAAAGTAAGTAAATAACAAAAGAGATTGAGAAGAAGAACTGAAAAATCTTATATTGAATCTGTCACCTCCAGTTACAAAAGATCATTCTTTCTTACAAAATAACTCTTTATCTAAAAACCTAGAAAATTAAAACTACAATTTGGAAGAAAAAGAAACTAAAGAAAAGTCCCAGCTTTGATATCTGATTTGGAGATATGAATTATGAGAAATTTTAGCTCTTTAAATAGGTCTTAGAGCCAATTACAATAAGATACACATTAGGAGTTTTAATTCAATCCCAACTCGATATTAGGAATTTAATTCTGAATTGATGTATACCAAATTGACGTGTTGATTTCTGAATATGACTTTTCAAAAGGCTTTATTAGAAACAGTGGTCAATATAAGAGTTATATATTTTTAAGTTCTTTTTCTGTAGCATCTTTAATCATCGGTTTTGAATTTTTGTAGCGAAAGTTGTGATCAAAATACTAAAAAGTATCCAGTCTGAATCCGAGTTTGAATTAATTTAGGATTCCGAATTTAATTAGGATTGCTTTAAACTATGAATTAATTGGGCTTTTTGGACTTCTTTCTTCTCTTTTATTTATAAAGGTTTGTACATCACTAAGTAAGAAGATAATTAAATAACATTGTTTAATAAAAGATTACTATGAATATATGATAATAAATTTGCAAAATTGATATGTAATCACACCCCCACACCTATCTTTTGCTCGCCCTTGAGCAAAACAAATAAAAGAAAAAAAACTAAACTGGCCTAATATAACTCACTTTCACAGGAATCAGATTGCACTTAGCATGTGCAATAAGCCGTTAAACCTCTAGGTTACCCCTTAGAGGACGAGTTTTGTTTCTTGAGGGTTTCAGTGAATTGCACCCACAATATCTGGTGAAAGAAATAATAAATAAGAAAAGACTAAGATAAAAAGAATAACCAAAAATAAGAATAACTGAATAATAAAGAAAAGTAAAAGAAAAGAGATTTTATTTCTATTTTACAACAAGTAGTCACTGGCAATTAAATTCACAAGTTTCCAATAAGTATAAGCATAATCAAGTTTGATCATAAAATCAAGAAATCTAATCATCTTTCCTTAGAGATTTAGATCCAATATTTTCATAGCAATCCTTTCTAAGTCTTTCAATCCTATGCATTTTTGTGTAAAGGCGTGTTTGGTTGCAAGGAAGTGGGCGGAAGTAGGAAAATTGGGGAAGTATAATTGCTCACTTCCCTATCTATCCAAACACCGAAAAGAAAAATGAGAAAACCCCTTTTTCTTTTCTCTTTTCCCTTTTACACAGTCACTTCCTCACTTACAGGGTGCTACAGTTAATTTTGTGGTCATGTAAATCTCATTTGTAATAAGTTGTAAAGTTGTAACTCAAAACAGTTAATTTTGTGATCATGTAAATCTCACTTGCATTCTAATTACAATTTAATTTTATTTTTCTTAATTAATTTTTATTTTAATATTATTTTACGGTTAACTTTGTGGTCAACTTTTTCACTTTTACTTTCACATTACCATTCAAAAACCGGAAAAGAGAACATTTTTCAAACCACACTTCCCAACAACATCCAAACACCGAAAAACTCAATAACCAATTCTCAAGTTCCAAAGAAAACTATTATTACTTCCTCACTTTCTCACTTCCACCCCTAACCAAACAGCCCCTAATCTTAACTTGAGAATATTTGATTCAAACTTCACCTTTTTTTAATATGTGTGTGTGTGTGTGTGTGTGTGTACAATTTCTTTTTTTTAGAGGTTCAAAATATTACCATTTCGTTGCCTTTAAGCACTTTTCTCTTATTTTCTTAATATGTATAACTCATCTAATTTTTTTATGTGTAAATATCAAGTCTTCTTGAGGTCCTAATACCTAACTAATTGATTAGATGTGCTAATACTTATATTTTATTTATATTTTTTTTCAAACTTTCCTAATTACCTTTCGCGTAAATATCATGGCATTGCTTAGGATAAAGCACTTAGCTAATCAATAATTAAATTTGTTTATTTTTCATATATATATAATTTTTCTGTTTTTATACTATATATTCAAAATAAGCTAAGCTATCATCATCATCCCAAGCATAAAACTTATGTGTACGTGTATATAAGATGCAAAATTATATCAACAAAATTTAGATGGTATTTATTTTTCATTTTTTTATCTCTAAGTGAAAAATTATAGATTCTTTCAAATTGATCTTCCCATGAAAATTTCAAACTTCGTTGGATTCTTATTTCTTAAAAACTAATTATAATTTTTGCAAAATATTTTTTTATAAAGAGAAAACCTATGTTAATAACTAAACTATGTTAGCTATGTTAGTGAAACCCTCCCCACACCTATCTCATGCATTGTGCTCAATGTATGAATCAATGCATATATGCATGGAAAAGAAGAAAGAGAAGGAAAAATGTTACCTCAAGGTGATAGTTCCGGTGGTGGTCGGATTGGTACAAGCGTTGCTGCCCAATATAAATCTGTGGTGGCTTGTGGAACTCACCTTTGACCTCTTTTCTATTTACAGTTTTATTTTTCCCCATTATGAATAGGATTATGAAAAATCCTAACATGAAAATTATTTTGATTTTATGACCAGTCTTAGAATATCATCTCGGAGTCATAGTAGTCTACACCTTATTCCAACAATGAAATGTGACTTTATGACATGGTTGATTTGGGCTTAAGGGTGGAAGATACAGGAACCAATACTAACTTGGGAATATGAATCAAATCAAGTTTAGGTTCGAGAGTCGTTTGGGTTCGAGAATTGGGCCCAAATCAAAGAATTGAAGTTCACATTCATTTTCTATCAATACAATTTGACTATCCAAAATAGATGATTTAATTTCAAGATTTATAAGAACGAGAATCAATGTCGACTTGGGAATTGGGTTCAAATTGGGTAAGGATAACGGAGTCAATACAAATTCAAAATTTGAAACTGAACCACAAAATTGAAGATCGAGGTTACATTTACAATCAAGCTCAATCTCAGTGAAGTGAAAACTTGCCAATTTGTTAAAGGTTTAGAATTGATTATGTTCAAGATGGTGTGATAAAATTGAATCTTGATTAAAATCTCCAAGACACCATGATTCGTTGGTCTGATGAATTTAGCTAGGTGAATAAAAAATGGTCGAAAATGTGTTATGTAGAGTTTCCTGATTCCTAGCATTTTGCATGTTTTTCAATTGATCCATTTGTGCTTCTAACCTATTGAGAGACAGGGTATAATCATTTCGGTTTTGAATCTTGTATTCCATAACATTTTCTAAGTCAACATGTTCTTCCTTTTGTTGTCATGGGACTTGAAAAAAGGAGTATGGATCTTGGGCTTGTGAATTTTGATGGGATCGTGAGTCTTCCAGTTTTTGAATTCGTCGCTCGATCTCTTGCAAGACTTTTCTTCTTTTTCCCAGCTAATTGATTCTTCTATCAGTTGTTCAGGAAAAAGAGTATATGAAGAAAAAGAGTATATGAAGATGATTATGTTGGCCCAAGGGTACACTCTCTGGTTTTATTTTGATGATTATAACACATGAAGTTATTCGGTACTAATCAAGCTCAAGTGTTTTAAGTATTTCAGATTCAAAGGACATTTTTTGTGTGTTCTTCCTAAAAAAGAAGGTACGTTTGTCTTAAGATCACTCAAGGAAAGGGTTCAAGTTTGGATGATCAAGATTTACATTTGGAGAATCCCTCTTGAAGATTGCTTGAAGATATAAACAACATATGTAAGAAAATAGAATGTTTAAAGTATTGAATGCAGAATTGATGCTCAATCAATTACGTACAAAAATACAAGTTTTCGAAATACAAGTTTTCATATCTAGTTTTCCTGTTTTGATTTTATAGAAGATTTGGTGTTTGATACATGTTCCAAATTTATACATCCTGTCTTTATCATGTATCCCATAGCCTAAGTATTGCCAAAATATTTTGCAAACTATTATAAAATATCTAAAAATAAGTTTAATTTCAAAATTTATCTAAAAATATGTTTTTAGGCTGGCCGGTCGACCGGACCTCGTGACCAATCTTAGCCATATGTTTGTGGATGCCGTGCACGTTTGTAGGGCGACCGACCAGTCGATCGGCAAACCTAGCGGTTGACCGGGTGGTTGATCGATTGTCAGAGCCTTAGTCTCGGTTGGAATTGTCGACCGAGCAGTCGATCAAAGTCAACATTAGTTCAAATTATTTGAACTACCTATCGATTGGCCGGTCAATCGAAGTTCTGACGAAGCTACAGTAATAAATAGTTTTTAAAATCTGAGTTTTTTAACATATTCTCCAACGGATATTTTTCCTCTTTTTGGACCTAAACTCTTTCCTAATGATTTGATAAATTATTCTAACAGTGTTTATCACTTGCCTATATATAATTCATTTGGAAAAGATTAGAAATAGAGAAATCTTTTGATTTTGGGAAATATTTTGAAAAATTAAGTTTATCAAAAGAGAAAGTTTTCTAGTTTTCTTGCTTTAAGTGCTCTCATTTTCAAACTAATTTCTGCAAGTTTTAGCTCGTAAATTCAATCATTTCAACTGAATTTTTTCTCTCACAAACTTCTTGAGCTTCACTTCTCATCATATACTATAGAAAGTTATAAGAGAGTGTTTGTGATCTTTGTGGTCACCAAGAGCTTGTAAACCTCATTGGCTTTGTGTTACCTCTTTTGTAGAGGATTGAGAGTTAGAGTTGTGTACTCCAGTCTTGTGTAGACTATTATACTTCCTTTGTGAAGGCTCCTTTATGGAAAGATTCTTAGTGAACAGTGAAATCCTTCACGCGGTGAAGGCAGGGACGTAAAGCCTTATGCTCAAACCTCAAAACAAATCTCTAGTGTTTGCGATTTCTTTCTCTCTTACTCTATTTTACTTGCTATTGCTTACACTTGTATTTTACATTCATTTGCACTTACTATTCACTGTTAACATCATCTTTACTTATCGATTTTTACTCTCTTAATCAAGAAGGCAATTGAGCATCTCAACTTATTTTCTAGAGGAATATAGAAGAGAATTTTTATTGCCCTTCATAGGAAATACGACTTCATTTTTTGATTTAAGTTGACTGTTTGCATCATTTATTTCATAATTATTTGCTTTTTCGTATTATTTTAGCACTATACCTATTCACTCTCCCTCTAGGTGTACTTTCAATTGGTATCAGAGCTTTTGGACCCTAGTTTTAGTTTAACCACCTTAAAGAGATCCTTTACTAATCGCTCACTCTATTGTGGCATTTGCTTGATTTGCCACTAGTTTACATGGCCGAAGGTATTAAGACTCCACCCAAGTTTGATGGCCTTAATTTTCCCATATGTTAAGTTAAGATGACCATTTTCTTGAAATCCCTAGGAAGCCGGATTGCAAAGGAGGTGACCAAACCATTTAGCTTACCCGATGGTGATGAGGATACTTGGTCCAAAATTGTCAACAAGGAATTTGATGCAAATGCAAAAGCACACTATACATTGCTTCAATCTTTGAATGATAATGATTTGTCTACAGTAATTCATTGTAAATCCGCATTCGAGATTCGGTCACACTTGGTTGTCACACATGAGGGGACTTCACAAGTCAAGAGAGCTAAAATTGATCTCTTACGTTCTCAATATGAAATTTTTTCAATGAATGAAGATAAATCTATTGATGACATGATTACCAAGTTTATTAAAATTACAAATGGTCTTACTTCTTTAGGTGATGAGATTGACAATGACCAAAAGGTGAGAAAGGTGATTCGTGCTCTTCCACCATCTTGAGAGGTCAAGTCTACAAATTTGAAGGAGCTTAATGATAAAGAGGAGATGTAGCTCATTGATCTCATTGGGAAACTAAAAACCTATGAGATGGAAAGAAATGTTAGGGAGGAAAAAATACCGCAAAAGAAGAAGACTCTTGCTTTCATATCTACTCCTACCATCTACGATGATGAAGAGGATGACCAAGACGATGATAAAGATTTACCCCTTCTTGTGAAGAATGTTAGAAGGATGTACAACAAAGCCAAATTCAACAACCGAAGAAGATGACAAGGGGAGAAGGAAAAGAAGATAGTTTGCTACAATCGCCGGAAGCCCGGACATGTCATTGTCGATTGCCCGGACAAAAAGCAAACCCTCTACCTCCAAGAAGCCCTACAAAAAGAAAGTCTTGAAGGCAACATGGGATTTGGAGAGCGACTCTAAAGAAGAGGTGAACCCGGCTAATATGTGTTTCATGACAAATGAGAACACACCCAAGGTAACATCTGAATCCTTTCTTGATGATTGTGAATTGACCATGGATGAATTGAGTGGAGCTTTTGATGAACTCTCCAACAACTATAATTTTATTAAAAAGAAATATTTGAAAATAAAAAATGAACTTCTTCAAAATAAATTAGTTTTCATTTTAAAAAAATAAATTTTATCTTCTACTCTTGAAAAAACACAAAAAGATTTTGATGCACGCAAAAATTTTCTTCATTGATGAAAATGAGATTTTCACTTTGAAAAATAAAATCAACACTTTGAATAATATTTTAAAAAGTGTGAATTTGACAAAACTAGATTAGAATCCATGTTTTCAAAGAGTCAAACTCATAGGAAACCACACACTCAACATGCTTATCATGCCACTCATGCACATGATCATCATGTCACTTATGCACATGCTAATCATGCCCACACGCATCATCCATTTTTATATGCTAAGGTGTATACATGCACCTATTGTGGCCGCCAAGGTCATTAGGCTAAGTTTTGTTATGATAAATTGAATGCATCAAATAGTCATATTTGAGTTCGAAAAACTAACATTCTAGGACCCAAGAAAGTTTGGGTGCCAAAATCAACTCCTACTTTGCATGATATAGGTGCGCACCAAAGCTCCAAAATGTCGGGAGCGGTGGTACCTTGATAGTGATTGCTCAAGACACATGACTTGAGATATCAACAACTTTCCAATCCTCTCAAGATATCATGAAGGTGACACCGTCACCTTTGGGGATGATTCAAAAGGTAAAATCATTGGTATAGGTAATAGCAAGATTGGCTCATCTCCTTTGATTGAAGATGTTGTTTTGGTAGATGGACTTAAACATAATATATTAAGCATTAATTAATTATGTAACAAAGGCTTAAGGGTTATTTTTGATGACTCTACTTGTGATGTTTTAGATAAAAAAATCTAATACTTGTGTTCTTTTTTATTTTCATAAAAATAATGTTTATATGATTGACATGCTAAATTTAAAATGCACTGCTACTTGTTTAAATGCTTCTAGTAAAGATTCTTGGTTATAACATAAGAGACTAGATTATATTTTGTTTGACGATCTATCCCGAATTAATTCTAAGGAATCGGTAAAAGGTATTCCTACTTTGAAATTTGAAAAGAACCATATTTGTGATGCGTGCCAACTTAAGAAATAAATCAAGTTCTCTTTCAAATCAATCAAGAATATCATGACATCTAAACCTCTAGAATTGATATAATTTGTTTGGTCCAACTAAAACCAAAATACTTAGTGTTAACAGTTTTGTTTTTATTTTAGTTGATGATTTCTCAAGATTTACATGGTTTTTTAGAACATAAAGATGAAGCTTTTTCGCATATTCATATTTTTAGAAAAAGGGTTAAAAAAGAAAAAGATTTTTCAATTTTAGGCATAAGGAGTGATAGAGGTGGTGAGTTATTAACTATTCCTTTATCACCTATTGTGAAGAATTTAGAATTAAACACAAATTATCTTGTCCTAAAATCCACAACAAAATGAAGTCATTGAAAGGAGGAATTGTATTCTTCAAAAAATGACTAAGACAATGATTAGTGAATATGAACTCCCTCAATATCTATAAGCCGAGGTCGTAAACACTTCTTGTTACATTGGGAATCAAATTTATTTTTGCAAAAATTCAAATAAAACTCCCTTTGAGATTTATTATTTGAGAAAATCAAATGTTTCCTATTTCAAAGTTTTTGGTTGTAAATGTTTTGTTTTAAATACTAAAGATAATTTAGATAAATTTTGATCCAAAATCTTTGAAAGCTATCTTTATTGATTATTCTAACACTAGTAAAGCTTATAAGGTCTTCAATAAGTCAACTTTGACTATTGAAAAGTCTATGCATGTGAAGTTTGAGGAATCTAACTCCCTTGTGAAGAATGTTGTAGAGATTGATTTTTTAGGTGAAAATTTTGAAAAGATTTCTATAATAGACTTACTAGCACAAGAGGAGGATAACAAGAAAAAGGATGACACTAACGATGAAGATCATAACATAGAAGTGGAGCCAACTCAACCACTTCCAAAGGATTGAAGATATGCTACAAACCATCCCACTGACCTCATCATAGGTGATGTATCCAAAGGGGTCACTACTCGCTCCAAACTTCATGATTTATGCGGCCATTTTGCATTTATCTCCTATATTGAGAACAAAAATATCCTCGAAGCCAAGGGCGACCCATCTTGGTTGCTTGCCATACAAAAAGAGCTTAATTAATTTGAGCGCAACCAAGTCTGGCATCTTATTCTTAGGCCCCATGATAGACCAACTATTGGTACTAAACGGGTCTTTAGGAATAAGTTAGATAAGTCAAAAAATATATTAGTAATAAAACTAGGTTAGTGACCCAAAGTTACACTCAAATCAAAAGAATCGATTTTGAGGAAACCTTTGCACCCGTAGCACGACTTGAAGCTATACGGATGACACTTGCTTTTACTTCATTCAAAAATTTTAACTATTTCAAATAGATGTTAAAAGTATATTTTTGAATGTTTTCATTGAGAAGGTATATGTTGAACAACCCCCGAGTGTGTTGATCTTACACATCTTAAATTTGTATTTAAACTTGATAAGTTTTATATGGTTTAAAACAAGCTCCAAGAGCTTGATATGAAATATTAAGTAATTTTCTTATTTTAAATGGTTTTATTAAAGGCAAAGTTGACACTACCTTGTTTACAAAGTATATAGATAAAAATTTCTTGATAGTGCAAATATTTGTTGATGATATCATTTTGGATCTACTAATGAAAATTGTAAGTATTTTAAATCATGCATGAAGAAAGAAATTGAAATGAGTATGATGGGAGAGCTGAACTATTTTCTTGGACTCCAAATTAAGCAAAGTGGTGATGGGATCTTCATCAATCAAGCCAAGTATACTAGAGAGCTTATCAAGAAATTTGGGCTAATGCGAAGATTAGCAAGACTCCCATGGATATCAGAACTAAGCTTGACACAGAAGAATAAGGTAAAATGTTAACATTAAAGTCTATCGCAACATGATTGGTAGTTTGTTTTACTTGACGACAAGTAGATTAGATATTATGTTTAGTGTGTGTCTATGTGCTAGATTTCAATCTTGTCCTAAAAAATCTCACTTGATTGCCGTAAAACGCATTATTAGATTTCTTAAGAAAATTATTGGAATGAGCTTGTGGTATCCGAAAACCGAACAATTTTCAATGATGAGTTATTCGGATGCCGACTATGCCGGTTGTAGAGTGGATAAAAAGAGCACAAGTGGACCTTATCAATTTTTAGGAAATTGTCTTATTTCATGATTTTCTAAAAAATAAAATTTCGTAGCCCTCTCAACCGCCGAGGCGGAGTATGTTGCGGCCGGAGCTTGTTATGTGCAAGTTCTTTGGATGAAAATACTTTCCTTGATTTACATTTTGATCATATTAAAATATTTTGTGATAACACTAGTACCATTCATATGACAAAAAATGCAAATTTAATATAGTAAGACTTTCTTAGAGATCAGTATGGAGAAAGGAGATATTAAGATTGATTATGTTTCTACAGATTTTCAATTAGCGGACATCTTTACTAAACCACTTGATTTTAATAGATTTTCTTTCATTTGTGGTGAATTAAATGTTTGCACTATGGATTCATGATTCTTATTTATTTTAGTATTTATGTTTTTTCTTTCAATTTGGTATTTATTATTATTCTTTCAATTGGAATTTCAAAATTGGTATCTTTCAATTGGTATTTTTTTTTATCCCTTTTGATTTATGGCAAAAAAGGGAGAAGATATGAGTTATTATTATGAGTTATGAAAATTTAATGAATTTAATAAATGGATTTATGAGATTTAGCAATTTATGACTACCTCTAATTCATGTTTGTATGCTTTGTTTTTCTTTGTTTTGGCATACTTATTATTTTGGTGGTTGGAGGTATGGATGGAGGTTGGTTCGTTTATGCATAAGTATTCCATATTTCATATTCATACCCATATGCATGTGACTTGTTATGACATTGCTATATCATTAGTCATATATGATGTAACTTGATAGATTAACACCATTTTAGGGGGAGCTTTTCAAGTTTTCTATATTTGTTTGTCCTAAATAACTCTGTGTTTTGTCATTCATCAAATTGGGGAGATTGTTGGCCCAAGGGTACACTCTTCGATTTTATTTTGATGATTACAAACTACATTGAAGTTATTCGGTACTAATCAAGTTCAAGTGTTTTAAGTATTTCAGATTCAAAGGACATTTTTGTGTGTTTTTCCTCAAAAGAAAGGTACTCTAATCTCAAGATCACTCAAGAAAAGGGTTCAAGTTTGGACGATCAAGATGCATTGGAGAAGCCCTCTTGAGGATTGCTTGACGACATAAACAACATATGTAAGAAAATAGAATGTTTAAAGTATAGAATGTAGAATTGATGCTCAAGAAGTCGCACACAAAAATACAAGTTTTTGAAATACTAGTTTTTCACATCTAGTTTTTTCGTTTTGGTATTATACAAAGTTTGGCAAATACATGTTCCAAATTTATATATCCTGTCTCTATCGTGTATTCCATAGCTTAAGTACTGCCAAATCATTTTTCAAACTATTATAAAATATTTAAAAATAAGTTTAAATTCAAACTTAATTTAAAAAATATATTTTTAGGGTAGGTCGGTTGACCGACCGGTCGATCGGACCTCGTAGCCAATCTTTGCCATATGTTTGTGCACGCCATGCACGCTTGTCGGGCGACCGACCGGTCGACTGGCAAACCTAGCGGTTGACCGGGCGGTAGACCAACTGCTAGAACCTTAGTCTCGGTTGGAATCGGTTGACCGAGCGATCGACCGAAGTCAACAGTTAGTTCAAATTATTTGAACTACCGGTCGATCGACCGGTCGACCGAAGTTCTGACAGAGCTACAGTAACGGCTAGTTTTTAGAATCTAATTTTTTTAAACTTATTCTCTAACGGATATTTTTTCTCGTTTTGGACCTAATCTCTTTTCTAATGATATGATAAGCTATTCTAATATTGTTTATCACTTGCTTTATATATAGTTCATTTGGAAAAGATTTGAAATAGAGAAATCTTTTGATTTTGGAAAATATTTTAATAAATCAAGTTTATTCAAAAGATAAAGTTTTCTAGTTTTCTTACTTCAAGTGCTCTCATTTTCAAAACAATTTCTGCAAGTTTTCAGCTTTTAATTCAATCATTTCAACTGAATTTTCTCTCTCACAAACTTCTTGAGCCTCACTTCTCATCATATACTATAGGAAGTTGTAAAAGAGAGTGTTTGTGATCTTTGCGGTTACCAAGAGTTTGTAAATCTCATTCTCTCTTTTGTAGAGGATTGAAAGTTAGAGTTGTGTACTCCGGTCTTGTGTAGACCATTGTAGTTTCTTTGTAGAGACTCTTTTGTGAAAAGATCCTTAGTGCATAGTGAAATCCTTCACGCGGTAAAGGCGGGGACATAAAGCTTTGTGCTCGAATCTCAAAACAAATCTCTTGTTTTTGTGGTTGCTTTCTTTCTTGCTCTATTATACTTGCTATTGTTTACACTTGTATTTTATATTCATTTGTACTTCTATTCATTGATAGCATTACCTTTACTTGTCGGTTTTCACTCTCTCAATCAAGAAGACACTTGAGCACCTTAACTCGTTGTCTAAAGGGATATAGAAGAGAAGTTCTAGAGCCCTTCATAGGTAATCCGACTTCACTTCTTGATTTGAGTTGATCGTTTGCATCATTCATTTCATAATTATTTGCTTTTTCACATTATTTGACATTAGATTAGCACTATACCTATTCACCCCCTTCTAAGTGTACTTTCATATTGTTGGAAAGGTGGTTGACAATGTGGCTCAGGGCATTGTATCCCCATTGACTCGGTGAAGAGTAGAGTGATTATTCCAATTTTGTTAATAATATTGGGGTTGGGCCATATGTTGATTCGAATAAAATCAATCTGGTACACTTGATTGGTTAGAGTTATGCCATGCCAGGTTGGTGAAATCCGAGTCAAAAAGGTCAGAGTGGAATATAGATTGACATTTGCGTGGGATCCATATCACACAAGAACCAAATCAAAACAAAAGAAAACAAACAAAAGAAAGAAAATCTAGCCCATGTTAGGATAGACCTTAAACCCAGATGACTCCTAATTGTAAACTGTCCACATGAGGTATATTGCAGCAATCTGACCACAAGTTAATCGGCCAGGTAGGTGGTAAGATTAGTGGGAGGTATCCGTGCTAGAGTAACGAGCCTAATTATAGCAAACCACTATTCTTCGAGGTTTCACCTCTTAATCCTCAACCTTAGACACCGATTTGACAAGAGTCAAACTCTAACAACTTTCTCCTTAGGTCAATCTTCTAGTAAGTTCGAGATGTCCCTAGGGCCAACTTCTATCAGATTTTAGTTAGTATTGGGTTAGTAAGTGAGGAGATGGTTTGTGGGTTAAGGGAGGGTCATGACTTTCCAACTTTATATTGTTTTAATGGGTTGTGCCCTAAATTCGTTTTCATGCAAGTGTGCAAGTATGTAGTAAAGAATAAACACTCAAGCAATATAAATCACACAAGAGTTTTTTCTATACTACATGCAATGCATATGTACATTATCTCCAGCACTCTTCAACAGTAATTTAAAATAAAGTTAGACTGATGCCTAAGATGCAAAGTCTAACCGTTTTTTAGACAATTACAAGCACGAGTTACTGTTGAATTAAATTAAAAAAATAGTGTGCAGAACAAGTTAACAGGAAAATATAATAACTGTAGAGATACCTTCTGCAGTTGTCAATTTTCTGTAATCTACTCATGCAAAAAAACAAAGAAGAAAAATTAACCACTTAGTAATTAAAAATAATACCATTTCCTTCCCGGCAATGGTGCAAAATTTGTTTATGAGAAAACAGAGTTTAGAAGGATGTTATCTGAGAGTGCGGTGTTCTCTGATTTCTCGTAATTTAACCGCAATAGCAAGTGGCCAATCGGGTCGAATCCACTGGGAGGAATATGACGGAAGCTTTTTGGTACTGTTCCTCAAGTGATCTCTTCTCTACTTAAGAAAAAGAAAGAGAAAAGAAAAGAAATTATTTTAATTTTAATTTAAAGTTAGATGGTTTTAAAAAACTTGGATTTTAAAATTAGGGTTTTGAAAGAGAACTAAAAAAAAGTGATTTTATTTTTAGAAGATATAAAAAAGTCAAAGCTTATTAATCATTTAACACACTACTAACTTACTAACTTTTGAGAGAATATTTCTTCACTTCAAATCAAGAAATCACATTAGAGTTGCATAAGGCATCAAGTAAGACATATAAGATAGTAAAAACTCCTACTTGCATTAAATTTAACATTAGACTATTAAGATAATCTAAGTATAGAATAAGAAAAATAATCAGAATTTAACATTAAACTATCAAGGCCATCTAAGTCTAGAATAAGAAAAATAATTGACTAACACTTAATCAAAATTTAACATTAAACTATCAAGGTTATTCAAGTATAGAATAAGAAAAATAGTTGACTAGTGTTTATCAAATAATAAATTAATACCCATCCTCATATGCCTTCAAGCACACTTGCAAAATCACAAAGTATACATATGATTCAATCCGGTATTCAAATAAAGAATTAGAAGTGGTGGCATTTAAAGATTAGTAAGCTTGAAGAGATTTTGTTACACATGATTAAAGCAAAGCAAAGTATGATAGATGAAATAAAAGATCACATAATTAAAAAAAAGCAAGTAAATGACAAAACAGATTGAGAAGAATAACTGAAAAACTTTGAACTAAATTTGTCACCTTCAGTTACAAAAGTTCCTTCCTTCTTACAAAATAACTCTTGAACTAAAAATCTAGAAAATAAAAAAAACACAATTTGGAAGAAAAAGAAATTAAAAAAAACCTAAACTTTGATATCTGATTCGGAGATATGAATTATGATAGATTTCAGCTTTTTAAATAGGTCTTAAAGCCAATTACAATAAATACACATTAGGAGTTTTAATTCAATCCCAATTCGATATGGGGAATTCAATTCTGAATTGATCTGCAAAAAATTGGCGTGTTGATTTCAAATATGACTCATCAGATGGCTGAATTAAAAATAGTAATCAATATAAAAGTTGTAGCCTTTTAAGTCCTCTTTCTGTAGCAACTCGAATCATTAGATTTGAATTTCTCTAGTGAAAATTATGATCAAAATATTAAAACATGTTCAATTTGAATCCAAGTCTGAATTAATTTAGAATTCCTAATTTAATTAGGATTGTTCTAAATTCTGAATTAATTGGCTCTTTTGGGCTTTTTAGGCTTCTTTCTTCTCTTCTCTTATTTATAAAGGCACGTGCATCACTAAACAAAAAGAGGATTAAATAACATTAATTAATAAAGGATAAATATGAAAATGTGACAATAAATATGTAAAATTGATATGTATCAACACGTCTTGCAGAATTCAAAGACATTTTTGATTAAAATAGGCCAATAGAACCCACTTTGTGGCACTTTTTCAGCAGTCTTACGGGATCAAAGTGACCATCGCATGCAAGCTCGTGACAAAAGGAGAGAACACTCTTGACTTCTTCATCGGGAATACATATCCCAATGATTTGGTCGAAATAGTACTTGAAAAGATACGGTTTCTCTCAAAAGAAATACTGAACTTGAGATAAGAACTGGTAGACATCTTATTTTGATCAATGAGATGGAGTTCGGTTTGTGACTAAGTACTTCACTATGCCGCAAACTAAGGTTTCCTAAAAGCAACTAAGAGTTGTTCATCAGAAAAGTCATTATTTATCGGTAATTCATTGTGAGGGGCGTTTGGGATACGCGTGAGATGGTCGGCGATAGCATTTTCTACGCCCTTTTTGTCTCGAATTTTGAGATCAAATTCTGAAAGGAGGATCCAATGAATGAGTTAGTTCTTGGCATCCTTCTTAAGCATAAGAAACCTAAGCGCAGAATAATCGGTGAAGATGGTGATTATCGACCCAAGTAGGTAGGGACGGAATTTCTCTAAAGCAAACATTACCATCAAGAATTCCTTCTCAATTGTAGTGTAGCTCAATTGGGCATCTTTGAGAGTCCTACTTGAGTAGTATATCACATGCTGCTTGTTATTAATGCGATGTTCTTGAAAAGTCACCTAGAGGGGGGTGAATAGGTGATATGGCTAATCTATGAACTAAATGCGAAATTTAAAAACTTAATAGCAATGCACTCAAGTGTGATCAACAAATGATGCACACACAACCAAGCCAAGCAATTATGAATGCACAATATGAATAGTTGCAAGGCACAAAGTAGAGAGAGAGATAGAGAGAGAGAGAGAGAGTCAATGGATCAAGCGTAAACAACAAGATATGTTTCGAGGTTCGAGCACCCAGCTCTACATCCCCGCCTTCACACAGAAGGATTTTAAGTCCACTAGCTTGTCCACAAAGGACTCCCACAAAGAGAACCTCCACCGAGGATTTGGGGCAATCACAATACAAGGAGTACCCAACTCCTCTTCTTACAAACACAACCTCCTCCTTGAGGCACAACTTCAACCAACAAACAATCACCTCACAACTTGAGGGATTAGCACTAGCCAAGCAAGGATCACCTCACAACTTGAGGGATACAAACCACTTGCACAAACACCCTCCTCAACCCAAGAGGGAAAAGCACAAAGCAAAGTAAATAGAGGGTTTACAACTTGGTGGTTCAAACAAGCAACCACAAACAATCTCTTCTCCCACACAAAGATCCTATAGAATGAGATAGTAGATTTTAGCTCAAGTGTGGAGAAAACCAATGGGATGGAAATCAAAATCACAAAGAAAATCCTTGGGAAATAATAGAAACCAAGATGGTGAAGTTCAATCAAAAGCTTTTCCCAAAAACCCTTATCTTTGAAATTCTAAACCCTAGCAAAAACTCAAAATAGATTGTTCAATTTAAATCCCAAAACTTCTTTTGATAGCTGTAAAAACACTAGATAGTAGGAAAAAATTCGCACTGAAAATCTTAGAGAAAAACTCTTACAAATGGGGTATTTATAAGCAAATCTGGAAACTAGCCGTTGGCAGCAGATTTTGCCAAAATAACCCTGCCGGTCGATCGCACGGTCGACCGTCCAACGGTCATATTCTGACCGTTGACAGCTACCGGTCGACCGCCTGGTCGACCCAAACAAACAGAGAGCAAACTGCTCTCAGTCGGTCGACCCGGCCGGTCGACCGTCTACAAGTGTAGCCAGCGTGCACGTATCCGTGCACGTCGGTCGACCCGAACGGTCGACCGGCTACTTGGTGCGGTCGACCGTCCGGTCGACCGACCTAGCCTGGCAGATGCTGTACAGGTCAGAAAAACAGAGGAAATAATATCAATAAATTTCCATAAAACTTCCAAAAATCCACAAAAATAGTTTTCTTATTTTACATTGATATATAAACATGTGATAAAGATTTCAACTCAAATCTCATGCAATTTGAACTATTTTTGTGTCTTACAATATTTTTCAAAAACCAAAAACTGTATTTTCTAAAACTTGGATTTTGAATAGAAAATACGTTTTGTCCAAAACTCTTCCAAATACAAAAACATGATATTTAAACACTTTGAAGCATGATGCATATGGATAGAAATCCAATATACATGAAACATATATATATCATAGTTTTTGTCTTTAATTCCAAAAATAAGTTTTGTTAAAACACAAAACCTAAAACACATGAAATAGGTATATCAAAGTAAGTTTGTCTAAGAGTTGAAGTAAGCATGTATACAGAACAAATCTAATATACATTAAACCATGTAAACTTGTTTTGATATAAAATCTATTCATGCAAACCAAGATCGGTTAAACCAAAAATCGAAAACCAAAACATGAAACGTGTGTGTTGTGAACTTGAGCTTATCATACTATTTTAATCTTTACAATTTGGATCTAAACACAAAACTAAACTAAGGTACCGATGTCTTCTTGTAGAGCGCAATCTCCAAGCCGACTCGATCCAAAACTCTTTGATCCACCGAGCAAGTGCTATATATGATCTTTGACGCTCGGGCTCTTGAATCAACATGTGAAAGCTTCCAAATCATCTTGTTGAAGCTAATCACCAACTAATAACTTGATTAATGATCTGAAACTAAAATCACAAGATTATTAGTACACATAACTACATGAGTTAATCATCATCAAAACTAGAGTGGAAGGCCTTTGGGCCAACAATCTCCCCCTTTTTGATGATGACAAAACTCATGGAGTTATATATGCATGGATTAAAGTTAAGCTTCAAAGAAGCTCCCCCTTAACTCATGCATAGGATAAACAACTAATAAATGGCTCTAGATACCAATGAAATTATAAAACAAATAAACATGTTCTAGATACCAATTAGTAAAAACAAATAAACATGCTCTTGATACCAATTAAACTAAACATAAACATGCTCTTGATACCAATTAAACTAAACAAATAAACATGCTCTAGATACCAATTAAACTCAATATATGCAAAACAAAACTAATGATCTAATGATCTCTTTTACAAGCTCTTGATACCAAAACTTTCCAAAACTTAAACAAACTAAACATGTTCTTTAAATAATGCTTTTGATACCAATTGAACTTAATATAAAAACACATAAAACATGCATACAAACATGCATATAAACACAAATCCTTCTCCCCCTTTTTGTCAATCATCAACAAAGGGGTTAAAAACAAAACTAATAAAAACATATACCGGAAAAAAAAATTCTTCTCCCTCTTTTTATCTAAACTCAAATATGATACCAATTAAAAAATGTGTCAATGAAGTGCATTTTGATACCAATTTAAAAGTGAAACTATACCAATAGAAAAACAAAAATCTTGATATCAATTGATAAGTAAACAAACAACATACCAATTTAAAATAAACAATTTTGAAATCAATTGAAATTAATCATAACAAATTTTGAATTTCTAAACATAAATGTTGATATCCATTGAAATTAAACATAGATCTTTAATACCAAAGTTGATTTAACATATAAACAAATTAGATTTTGATACCAATTGAAATTATTGCCAATTAAAATTATTATTCTCTATCATAAAGTAAGGGAGTGGAATGCTAAATACCAAATGAAAGATGAAATATAAGATTTTCTCCCCTTTATGAAATACCAATGAAAACTATGATAAGGCTCGAATTAAGATACCAATTGAAAACTAAATCAATTGAAACAAAGTTGAAACTCAAGCTTATCATAAACAAAATCTTGTGCTTAAAGATATAGGGATATAATAAGCACAACTAAAACATATTATATGTATGAAATGTAGATACCAATTGAAATTGATATTCTTTGAAATGCAAGCATACATATATGAAAATATATGAGTATACAAGAAATGTCAAGATTGATACCAATTGAAAGAATTCAATAATATCAATTGAAACAACAATAAGTTCAAGTGTATACATCATATTCCTACCACCCATTTCATGTTCAAGTTTACTATGATTTTCACTATAAAGCATACATGAGCATGATCTCCCATCCAACCACCCGTTGATGGTAGGGGTTTTCAAAAATAGGTATACAAATATAGTATGTTTGAAAACTACTACCAAGGAAGAATATCACAACTAGTTATATGAATCAACTAGTACGAGATCCAAATAACAAAAATATTTTTCATGAAGACACATGTAAACCACATGGCACTAAAACACTCAAAATCCATATAGCAAAATTTGTACTCATGAAAACTAAGTCATGAGAAAACATTAAATAAGGTGAGTGTACAAGTGTTGTGAGAAACATATCAACATGAAAATGGACAATCAAGCTCAATAATGAAAACATGAAATTCATCTAGGATGTGAAATCACCTAGCAAACAAGAAATTCATCCAAATGATTTAAACTTCAAGGCATATGTATGTCATTTACAAACTAAAGTATACATACATATCCTAAATATAATGAGTCCACAAAAGTATATGCATGAAGGCACGTGGCTCAAGGATGTATATGTACAAATGATAGTTTGGACAAGATGGACATATACATGAAGTTAACACAAAACATGTAAAATGATGAATACAAGTCAAATGCAAGAATCATCAAAACTAGACTATACTAGTACATCAAGTGAATACAAATGAGCGTTCAAGCATAAACATATATAAAGGTCTCTTTGTAGCTCACTAGTTGTACAAGTATAAATCCTAGTCTTAATGAAAACTATCATTCAAGCAAGTAGTCAAAACATGAAGCATAAAATGGGTCAACAATCAATATGATCATAACAATCAAAAACATGAATTATTAAAACAAAAAGTCATAGTCAACCATATGATTAGCATGACAAAGACATGTGCATTAGATCTATGATTAACATGATAGCTAAAACATAAAGAGAACACAAAATATGGGTCCATACTAAACATGGGTGTCTCAACAACTAATCATGTAAAGCATAAGTCTAATAAACATGGCAAATATCATACTAATCATGAAACAATAAAACATGAGTCATCAAAACAAAACATCATAAGCATCCATATGATCATTATGTATATGCATGTACATTAGATCTAGGGCATACATGATAGTACTAAACAAGGTGAGAACACAAAGATAAGATCCATATAAAATATGGGTGTCTCAAGTAACTAAACATGTATAACACTAATCTAATCAACATGACATAAGTATAATGAACAATAAAATAAGACATGCTATGAATAGATGAACATGAAAAGCATGCAAATAAAAATGGGAGTTAGAGAATGATACCAAAACCGATGAAGGTGCATCTCTAGTTCTCCAAACCATGGTGGTCCTCCCACCAAATCCCCTTGAGAGTGAAGCATCCAAATGGTTCTTGTTTAAGCTTAGAACGCATCCACCTCAAGGCACCAATACTCTCACGTGATGCGAGAGCTCCCACCTACATCAAAAGTCAAAGAGGTGGTTTTTGGTACCCATTTTCTTTTGGGTCCATAGGGGTTAGTTTTCTTTTCTAACCCAAACAAGATTAGTTGCTAAATTTTCATGATAAATACGATCATAACAAAATCTAGCAAGATGGCCTTTTTTGACCACAATGTGTACATGTGTACACATGAGCATACGTGTTATGGTTTTGTCCGTAGAAATCATGTGTATGCCGTGTAGGGTGTGCATGCAAAGATGGACCTTGTTTCTTGCGAACCAAGGTTTCCAAACGTGTATGATTCAATGTGCATTGGCTCAAAGTGGAGCCCAAACATTCAACACTTTTCTTCAAAACATTTATATCTTTTTCAATAGTGGAAGATAAAGTGGAGCATGCAATAGGTGTGCAAGAAGAAGAAGAAGCTATACTAGCATGGCACACATGAGAATCAATATCAATTTTCAAAGATTCATTTTTCTTTAAAATCAAATCCAATTCTTTTATAATTGAATCAATTTTATTTTTCAAAATAAGTTATCTTTAAAAGTAGAATCCAATTTTGAAGATAAAATCTCATTGTGCTTCACAACATCATCACAATTATTTTTGTTTTTCAAAATCTCAATCTCATCAAGGGCAAGGTCTAATTGAGATCTTAGTGAGTCACGTTCACTAGTAATCTCTTCCTTCTCTTGCAAAATCAATTCAAAATTAGAACACAAATTCTTTAATTCATTTTTCAAACAAGGTTGTCCTCTTTCAAAAGATTGTGTTTTTCCATAAAATTTTCAAGCTTTTGAGCAAGTTCTAAATTCAATGTTTGAACTTCAAAACAACCATGGCAATAGGAACTAGAGCTATCATCTATTTGAGTGTCCGATTGTACCTCAAGGGAGTTATTCCCTTGGACCATGAAGCAATGCTCTTCGGACTTTTCTCTCTTAGATCTCCTCATCTTGTTGATAATCCTTGGAAGCTCGGGAGACGTCAATAAGCTCCAAACTGCAAAAGCCGAATCATAACGATCAAACATTGGTAAAAGATGTTCACTAAGATGCTCTAAGTGCTCTAAGTGCTAATGCATTAGCCTTTTTATGCTTGCTACTTTTAGGGAAGGATTCCATAGTGGAGGCTTGATAAACTAGATGTCCTAGTCTTTTCAAATGGCTACTCATATTGGCCTTCCAAGCATCAAGTCTAATATGGTCAAACATAGGAGGGCTATCCATGAGAGCAAACTAAATGAGTGTAAATGAACAATGCAAATGAAGATTAGCAAACCAAGATCTCACTCCTAGGTGGTTAAACCTAAATATCAGGAGCACTAGCTCTGATACCAATTGAAAAGTCACCTAGAGGGGGGTGAATAGGTGATATGGCTAATCTATGAACTAAATGCGGAATTTAAAAACTTAATAGCAATGCACTCAAGTGTGATCAACAAATGATGCACACACAACCAAGCCAAGCAATTATGAATGCACAATATGAATAGTTGCAAGGCACAAAGTAGAGAGAGAGAGATAGAGAGAGTCAATGGATCAAGCGCAAACAATAAGATATGTTTTTGAGGTTCGAGCACCCAGCTCTACATCCCCGCCTTCACACAGAAGGATTTTAAGTCCACTAGCTTGTCCACAAAGGACTCCCACAAAGAGAACCTCCACCGAGGATTTGGGGCAATCACAATACAAGGAGTACCCAACTCCTCTCCTTACAACACACAACCTCCTCCTTGAGGCACAACTTCAACAACAAACATCACCTCACAACTTGAGGGATTAGCACTAGCCAAGCAAGGATCACCTCACAACTTGAGGGATACAAACCACTTGCACAAACACCCTCCTCAACCAAGAGGGAAACACAAAGCAAAGTAAATAGAGGGTTTACAACTTGGTGGTTCAAACAAGCAACCACAAACAATCTCTTCTCCCACACAAAGATCCTATAGAATGAGATAGTAGATTTTAGCTCAAGTGTGGAGAAAACCAATGGGATGGAAATCAAAATCACAAAGAAAATCTTTGGGAAATAATAGAAACCAAGATGGTGAAGTTCAATCAAAAGCTTTTCCCAAAAACCCTTATCTTTGAAATTCCAACCCTAGCAAAAAACTCAAAATAGATTGTTCAATTTGAATCCCAAAACTTCTTTTGATTGCTGTAAAAACACTAGAGAGTAGGAAAAAATTCGCATTGAAAATCTTAGAGAAAAACTCTTACAAATGGGGTATTTATAAGCAAATCTGGAAACTAGCCGTTGGCAGCAGATTTTGCCAAAATAACCCTGCCGGTCGACCGCACGGTCGACCGTCCAACGGTCATATTCTGACCGTTGACAGCTACCGGTCGACCGCCCGGTCGACCCAAACAAACAGAGAGCA